>JAARMF010000515.1:27000-47776 GCA_022844705.1 Toxascaris leonina | reverse complement strand
GGGGACGACAGAATTTGGAAAGGCCTTACGAAAAACACATTTTGTGCATCACCTCTGCACATTTTCAAGCATTTCAGCATCTATCAAAACACAGTGACCGTACCTGAGTGCAGTATTCGAGAAGAAGGTAAACAACAACAGCGATCGGAGTATATCCACCGTAATTATACGCTCGACCTTGTTTCGTGCAATGAGCGCATATTGATTTCGGAGTGAGAAGTCCTTCCAAATTTCGAAGTTACCCGTGAAAGAACCATCCCTCTGGCCTGTCTTTCTTTTGCCTTTTGCAGAACATACTGGGGACATGTTAAATCAACGCTGTAAAATTTTGAGTGGAATAGTTATTTGCATAAATGCCATGATAGGAATGCAATCCACGAAGGTCCTCTGTCATTTGTATATCTTGTGATCGAAAGCTGCACACCTCTGCGAAAGAACCGGTTCAAAGCCAAAAGATGCCCTCCTCACCTGCAGCGTTTGGCTGCTAAAAAGCATTTTCTTTGGCGTGACCATTTTCTTCTTGCAGCTTTGCAGCTTTTAATAAATGCGCTAAAGACTTTGAGAAAGATTGCTCAAAGTTTGCAAAAAATGGAGAAAAGCGCCTCATATGCTTCGGTAACGAAAAATCATTTCTTTAAAAGTAAACGAGTGGGAAAATCAGTACTCAAAGAGATATCTGTGCTTTAAAAAATGAAAATAATTTGATCACAACTGCTGACAAGGGAAAATGTGAAATGTTTGCAAACTGCTCTTCCGAAGTATTCATCACTGATGATACTGAGGCATCTGCATTTCCTATATGATGCAATAAAAATTAGACTGGGTTTCTATTGATTGTGATGTGGTCAGCACAGCTATTAGAAAGCTCAGTGATAAGAACTCTCTGACGCCACACTCGGTGCATTCGTAATTTATAAAACAAGCCTCTGAGGGCTTATGTTGCATACTTACTTATATCTTCAAACACGGTTTCGTTATTGGTTCCTTACGATCAAAATGGAAGACTGCTATTACGGCATCTATATTTTAAAAAAAGATCCAGCGAACGGAATGCACAACATCAATATGTAAGTCCCAGAAATTTTTGGCGAAGAAAATATTATGTCCCAATTTGATTGCAACACACTGATTGGTCCTGCTCAGCACGGATTTCTGCCTAGAAAGTTCACACTGTCGCGGCTGATATCTTGTTCCGACGACTTGCACTTCATGGTAAATGAAAACCAGCAGGTTACAGTGGTTTATATTGGTTATGCTGAAGAACTTTTCTATCACAGCGAAAACTTATTGTAAAAATTGGTGAATGCTGTTCACAGTTCCGCGTTATTAATAGCTGAATTCCACAAGACAGCATGTTTAGCCCTTTACTCTCCTTATTTATGAAATGATCTATCCGATGGACTGTCAAGTGCATGAAGTCTGCTTACGGACGACCTTAAGATTTACCGCTCATTTAGCGACTCTGCTGTAGACTTTCGAGAACTTCAGAAGGATCTTATATATCTACAGTGCGACGTAGTTTCTTTCATATGAACTTTCAACACAAGTGCCTTTAACGTTTAAATAAGAACAGGCCTTGCGCTCAAGACTTAATCAGGGTGCATATACCTTGGTTTGCATGTCAGTTCAAACTTTAAATGGACTCTTCACTGTAAGGAAGTAGGAAGAAAAGCCTACCAACTGTATGCTACACTCGCCGAAACATCCGTCGCTGGAACATTACAGACGGAGAAGAGGAGAATTGAATGGAACCAAAAATTCAATAAGCAATTAGAGGGGAAGTGACGTTACCATGAAAAAGAAGTGATAATAACGAGGAGAGGAGAGAAAACCTTAAGAAGATGAACGAAGGCAATGCAGACGAAACGAAATTTTTTATGGACGAGAGTATGAGTGCGGTTCGCCAGTGAATTATGCTTGTTTTGCAATATGCACACACGCATTTTGGGTTATTAAGCATTCTGCGCGTTTGCAATTGGTATTTGCAATGATCTCTTCTAACATGGTTGTTAACTTGCTCTAGTTCGTAGGCGTTAATATACGTTGAAACCAATCGGTGCAATTAAAGCGAACAAATTCTCTGCATCACTGCCAAAGTGGAGAACATTTCATCAGTCACAGTGAGATAATTTCCGTTGCAATGGCCATGATCGAGCATCAGTTACAGCTATAAAAATTGGTCGTAAAATTTCTCTCCCAACAACTCAGTTCGCTGACCAAGCATTTTTGATAAATCATCCAATAAATGATCTAGATACGTGCATTTATCGACTGTTGTGATGTGCACAGTTCGTTAATCGAAACGACGAGAAAATAGATTCCGCTGCAAATAATCTCAAAGAAGAGATGTTTCCGCGACAAGCAGATTAGTTTTGTGCACTCTCCTACAACTAAGTCCCATGGATTTATCACCGTTCAAAGTCTACATACAAAAGGATACTACTATAGGCAAATCTTGCGAGGCAATAGGACGAACGAGACAGTCAAGACCGTCTCAATGGGACATATATCCCATCGAAAATGAGGCCATTCTAGGCAGCAAGCTGTACCAGTAACTTTCTCGTAGTCAACCCGAATGACTTTCAAAGCCTTCAAATCTTGCCTTCTCTAATGGCAGCAATAAGTTGTAGTGAGATGGAGTAGTAACTCAAGTTATAGAAAATATGCCTTAATTAGGCACCATGCAAGATCAGCACCAAATCCATCGAAACGGGTCGTATATGCAAAAGAAGTGACTCACTTCTAGATGAGAAGTCTATTCATCCAATTCGTTTAGGTGCACTTCGCGGCTGCTGTCGGTATCGGTTGGTTTGTCATTGTATTGTTCCCAGCAATCCATCCACAAACGAGCGTGTTGCAATGTATGCCCGGAAACAGGGATACCCATCAGGCTAGTATTAGGAACAATGCCCCTCGCTAGGAACAATATCTCATTCCACTGGTGCGGTGCCCTTTGTTTACTTGGTATCTTTTCAACGTTTATACTGCAAAAAGTTTTTCACCTCACCTTAATATTTTCACACCCATACAAATACAACTGACATTACGTCATTTGTGTTTAACGTTTTCAATTCATTCGAGTCTTCGCCATTTTCCAACGATGAAACGGGCAAATTACTCAAATACAGTATGAATAAAATCATAAGCCCATCCCCCACAAACCGGCTCAAAAATCCGCCGATTTCGATCAATTATGAGCGGCACAACCTTGTTCACTGAGATAAGCTTCTCCTCGAATACATGCATGTAAGCTCTAGCTTCACATCAACTCCATCAATGCAGCGCATATTCCAACCACTTCCTGTATCACCAGGAATATTCCCCCATCCTCAAAATTGCGAGTGGCATAACTTGCAATCCTACCTCATTCACCGTACTCCCATACTGGGAAATACACTAGCTCAGGGCCTATGTACACAGAAGTAGTGTAAGTTCAGAGAGGAAAGTCTTCGCACGTCACATGATTGCAACAAAAAACGGAAGAACCGCTGCCCACCAAATGTTAGGGAGATGCAATTGACCATTGATGTTTGTAGTTTGCACCATATAGTCCAATCAACATGCGCCTGCACACACTACATTCTGCAGTTTATCCATGCCGCTAAATTGCTGTGTTGGCGGGTGTTCGGCGTAGGTGGCGTATGTGATGGAAATAGGGTGGCTAAGGTTTTGGAGTAATGGGGCTGGTAGCAACTGTGACCGAAAGCAATAAGAGGGCTGAATGGTGGGAAAGGCCTGAAATTTGTGGGAATACGGAAAAAGGCGAGTAGAGGCTACATTTCGTCGAGGGGAAGATACCACAAATTCGATGAGATGTTTTCTGAAACGGCAAAAATTTACCTCCCATTCGGATTCAGAGGTTGGAAAGATCATTATATTTGAACACCTCTCAGTTGCACCTGTTTAGCCTAGGAGAGAAGTGCCACTCGGCTCGAGACCACTGAAATTGTCGCCTCAAGCCGTCTTCCTTTACTCGTGCACCTCGTTTTATCTATGTGCTGCGTAATCCGTGGTGGAAATGTCTGTCTGCTATTGTTAGTTCCCATAGCTGTATCGCTTTATAACCATAGAATGTACGGATTGTCACGGAAGCTTCAGAAATAGGGGTCACCGAATTTTGCAAATCGAAGTCAGTGGTTTTGCGATTGGAATTTCACTGAAGTTTTTTTCGAATCCCGCCCCCTTCCCTGTTTCGGATTCAATAAATAGAGCGAAATTGCAATCGAAGAAGAGAGCCGTTTCACTCGAAGAAGGTGTCAACTTTCAGCATAGAAGTCAACGTCGTTTTTTACGAAAATCATTTCCTTCCAAATAGATTTTTTTCGTTGAGCACCAACGATTTCCATTTTCGCATAGGCGTTTGATGAAGTGATCATTCAGTCGAATAATTTAATTCCGGTTCATAATTTGATTCCAGTCTTTCGTGCATGGTGAAATAAAGGGGTCAGTGCTGCAGAACACTTCCTTTCCTCCCCCTCCTCCCTCCCCGCCCTCCCCCCCCCCCCTCCCCACTAAGGTTTTGCGGAAGTGAAACCCTCATAGAAACAGTATGCGAACAGGCGTTTAGTGCTTCTTACGGAACCAACCCAACGTACAATTATTTGCTGACCCTAACCATTCAAGATGCACAATTTCTAGCCACTTCACAATTTTAATGCATTTCAAGTTTCGTTTGCTTGCGAGCAGTATTTTTACACCACTCATGAAGAACATGAAAGGCTAATGGTGCCTTGTCTGATTTACCTGTCCGATATAAAAACTTATTGCAGAGTTTGTTGACAAACTTAGTGGCAAAATTTCGCCCACTCCAGACAGCATTCCGTCGATGTTCGCAAAACAGAAAGCTCGTTTCCGTTCAGTGCGAATGTCTTGAGTAGTGTCCCATGTTGCTCCATTCCCGTTCCGTGGAAGGTAGTCCATCTCATCAGCTCAGAAATCTTCCGATCACTTATGTGGAAAAACTCATCCAGTCAGTTTGACCTATATTTTTGATGTCATTAATCAAAATGCTTTATCAAGACAGCTTGATCGTGAAGAATAGTTTGTGTAATCCGGCTGAAGTTGAATTCCTTCCTGGCAACTCGGTGGTTTCTCAGTGAACATCCACTAGTCTGGGAAAGTTGATTTGCACACATGCGATCCACAATGTTTTCAGTAGTTTCAATTGCTATTTTGCATACTGGCGGAATATTGTGCTCGAAGATATCTTGGAAACACATAGTGTTTAAAGTTCCATAGAGCATCTGAATCGCTGTGATCGCACGTTAGCATCACTTTCTCCTTCCCGTTCACTACACTCTCTGTTGGATTTATGCTTCGTGTTTGTAACTGCGTATGTGTTCATCGTGCATGGCACACTGGAAAGGACTGATGGGTGAAATGGGCAGTTTCAAGTTTTCGATGCTCGCCGACTGTATACTGCGCATCAAAAAACATTTCATCCGTTTTGTGTCTGCGCACTCTCATTAAGTCGTCGTTCTGAGCTGTGATGATAGTTGCTTGTAACATGGGCCAAGGAGCCGTCCTTTGTTCACTGTTATGACAAATAGTGCCAACAGTATCGAGAAAACCCTTTTATGTCGTCCTATTTATTGCAATAATTGTATATTAAGTGTTCTTTTTCTCTGATTTTAGGCGTTTCGGCGACAGCAATTGATTTCAATGGCCGAGAATAAGCACTGAAATTGGTTGCTTTCTGCAGTGCCGAAATTCAAATTTAGAAGAACTTTACCAGGGTTTCGAGTAGGCGAGTTGTGAATCATCGTAAGAGCCCTCATAAGCTGATCTATCGCCATATTCAACAATGGAATGCTAATAACATTCGTGTGATTTGAGTGGAGGAAACGGTTCAAATGAATTGCAAAATATTGAGTTGATTCGTTAGAGTAATGCCGCTCACTGCAAATAATTTTCTATATAAGCAGTGAATTAGGGAGATTGATGAAAGTCTAAATTATTTTGCATTTGATGATCGCATTTCGCTTAACGATTGTGTTGTCCGTTTTTTTTTCAGTCTCATCGCTTTGTTGGTCGATATGATCAAAGAACGCTTCAAAATTACGAAGTCACCGGAAGATAAGCGGGAGGTGGGCATTCTGTGAAGTGATTTCCATGCTTCTGAATGTTGCAGTATATCTTCCAGCTTCTGAAATTGTCAGCATTGTTAAATTTGTTCCCCAAACTCCTTTTGTAGCACAGTTGTGCGCCGGGTTTCGACGAACGGTAGTCGGCATAATTCTTCAACGTATCACTTTGTAAGATCAGAGTTTGCTGTTTTCTGAGCGTTTCCCGACAACTCTTCTATAGAGGAAGGGGTCCGTTGTTTTGGTAAGTTTCGAATTAAGCTAGATGAGCTAGAGGATGCACTTAAGAATGACCCAGGACCCTACTAGGTCGCTTTTGCAGCGGAGTTCACTGCATTCGTGCCCTACCAGGGAAGGAATGGGAATTGAGGCGCCGCTGCGTAGTATTCGAAATCTTCTTCCAGTGCCTTCCAGTCTGCGCCCATCGATTCCATTACGCTGCGGGAAGGATGTGATTTGGTGCAATGCGGGAGGATGGGAACCGCCCGGCGATTGTCGATTTTTTTCCCACATTTATTTAGGTGTCCTAGTTCGGGAGCCTTTCGATTTCTTCAGCGGGCCTTCACCTTAGCCAATTACTAATCGTCGGGACTCCCTGAGTGAAGGCTATTCACTTCAAGAGATATTTGCTGTTGCTGCAGCAGTATTCTCACTTGAGTCTGCATGTTTGGCTGTCACATTGTGCCGACCTCTTGGGGCATAGCGTACGAAGGCGTAGTGTGGTGTTGTGGCCGTTTGGTGAGCCAGATCCACGGCGGCTATCCTCCTCTCCTGTCATTGTTGTTTGCTGTTATTTCACCGCTTTGTGAGTTTGTTTTTCGGGTTGTGTTTGACGTTGGTACATTTTTAAGTGGCAAGTTTCTTGCAGTCTTTAGGTGCAATGAACAGAATTTCGGCTTCTACAAAGGGAATTGCAAAAATCATGCCGATGAGGGAAAATTGGTTTGCGCAGTTCGGACAGTTGAATTTGACGACATGGTTCTCCTTGCTGACTAGAGAATGGGACTGGTGGGTTATACTCGTGCATGGTTGTATGACACAGCATGCGATGAGCTGAGCCATGAAATACGGGTTGTTGATGAGGAGGAAAATGAAGTTTGAAATATTCAGCAAAACCGGACGACAGAGCAGAGATATGAAAGCAGACGATAACAAAACTGAGAACGAGACTTAAAATGGGTTGCGGGAGGGAGGTGGATGGGTATTTCCCCAATTGTTCTTACACTGCACCTTCAAGACGAAGGCAGTCGCGGAATAAACGAAAATCTTAGTGCCATTCACAATGTGAAATTCACGAGCAGTCAGATCGGAGAAACCTACAGCTGTTAGTTGCTGATCGTAATTTTGTCGTCGTGGATGATGATGAAGCAGTTTGCGCTATTATAGTTTCTTACTATGAGCACAAAACTTGTGACTCTTGTGGCCGTAGCACACTGACAAGCAGTAAATGACACTGAGGGCGCTGTTCATGCCATTATCGTTAAAAATAGGCGCTGGCCTTGTTGCTAATGACCACAACTGTTGCTAGTAATAGTATCGGAAGTTAATACCGAGCTGCTTTCAAGATTCTTTGTTCCCCCATGGGGCCCTCATCAAGAGATTCCTCGATTTCTTCTGCAAACTTTCTCATCTGAGTCTTTGTATCTACAGAAGTGCTCCTAATTAGGAGTTTCATGGTTTTCTTTCCCCGACTTTATCGTCGGGGTCTCCCACTTCCGCGCGACAAGTTGCTCAAGACTCATTTCCTCTCCTTCATTCCTACATACGCCGTATGTGATCTCCACCAGCCTCATCCGATGAGTTCTGCGTTGAGGAGTCAAGAAGGAGCTTGCAAGTAAATCTTCTTTTCGAATTATTAATTTAAACATCCCAAAGAAGCACTCACATGACACGTAAACCAATCTAATAAGTATGGGGGGGGGGGTGAGGGGGGAAGGGAATGGGAACAGTGGTAGCGCCACGAATAGAAAAACAAAGTCAGGTGTGAAGAAGGGAATTTTTAAAAAACGCACCAAGAAAGCACTTGATCAACTGCCATCAGCGGATGAATGAAAGGTGGAGGGATTGCGAAAGAGAATTGCATCAATGCAGTATTAAAGACACCGAGCCATTACGAGCGAGCGAATTGGAACAGAAATTTGTGTTTGTGTGAATAACATTGGTGCGGAATTGCGAGCCGCCCTTTACTATCATTGTTGCGGAATCGTTGCCTCTTTGAAGGCAGTGGCGATTTCTTTCAAAGGCTAGCCTATTTTTGCCACCTGCAGAAGTGAAATAAAGTGGAAGAAACAAAGGTTTTTATCTTTAGGCTTTGCAAACAGCGAGGAATTGGTTAGGAACACAGTTAGAAGAAGGACTGTGGTTGAGGAGGATGAAGGAGATGCGACGAACTGTGCTGCTAGGATTCGTCATTCTGAAGAGTTCCTCTATGCAAGACCCTGTCTGATGAAGGGAGCTCTATTTCATCTGGGCTTCGAATAGAGGAGAGGGGAGTCTCCCGAGGAAAGGGAATTCAAAGGGATGCGGTAACATGTTTTGTTTTCAGTACCGAGGTCTTTTATTAGCGAATGGACTTCGCGTTCTCTTAGTGAGTGATGTAAATACTGACAAGAGCGGAGCGGCTATCGCTGTTGGAATCGGTGAGTGCATTCTTGAATTTAGGTGGTGGATTTTTTTTGGCTCAAAATCGATTGGTCACTTCAGCTTGTTGAACATACGGTCACTCGTTTATTATTATAGATAACTCTGATTTGTGTTATGAGAAAGTTATATGAAGAATGGTCATGAAACAGGTGAAATACTTGACTCACCTTTGCATATTTCTGAATGCGCATTTTGGTAATTTGGTGTCTCTTCCAATGCACGCTTGCATTTGCTGGTGCGTGGGAAGAGATACCAAATTGTATTTGTTTGTCTGTGCTATCTATTCAAATTACGAACTTCATAAGCTTTCTCGACGAAATCTTCGAGACGCATTCTGCATCTTCGAGCTGATTCGTAGAGCTGAGCCTCTCGAGTGATTCTCCACGTTATGCATTGTTACTCAAAAGTGTATCAAAACTCACTTTTCATATACTTTCGGTGACTGCTGGAATCGCTCGCGATCGATCGCACACGCACATGCTCATCGGTTGTTATCTAATGAACGATTGTGTTAGATATTGCTATTGCAAAAAATGGACCGTCATCGGTTCTATTTCCTCTACTGAATTTAAAATGTGTGATAAGTGGACGACTGAGTCAGCTGCAGCTTGAATTTGGTTTAAACTTTACTCCCAAAAGAAGCCTTCTATATGCACATCACTGATATATCAGCAGTATATGTATAGGCAAATGGGTTCTCTGATCTGATAAACTGACGAATAAATATCATTAAGAAGCATTTAGTATTCTCAGTGGCGGTTGGCTTGCTGAAAATGTTTCGGAATAAGGATACTGTAGTGACAAGAACTAGCACCTTTTCTTGGTTCTCTATCGCGAGAAGAAGAATACGCTTGCAGAATGCTTTGATTCTGTTTTGTTGGCGTTTGGATTCGCCTAAATGGCTCAGATCTCACCAAACTGCAACCTCGAGTGATCGCCAGAAATGCAGGATTTATTGAACGTTGCGCTTTTTTATAGGTCACCTCTCGGATCCGTGGGAACTAGCAGGGATTGCACACTTCTGCGAGCATATGCTCTTCCTTGGCACACAAAAGTACCCGAACGAAAACGAGTACAATAAATTTATCTCCGAGAATGGCGGCATGACTAATGCATCGACGTTCCCCGATCATACGCGTTATTATTTCGACATCGCACCTGCACATTTGAAGGTCGAATTTATTTAGTTCCTTCCAGGTAGTTGCACAATAGGCTCACAAAAGGGAAAACAGCAGGGAGAGGAGTCGAAGAGGATAACCTGCGAGAGTTCATTCCACTCTCCTGTTTCTCCTCTCATCTTGTCCCTCTTGTTGTTGTGCCCAGTGATAAACCAATTGCCGTCACAGTACTTCGTTTAAATAAGTGAAGCAGATATGTCGATGCTACCAACAGGTCAATCATAAATTAAAGCTTCCGTTTTTACTATTATAAGCACTAGGAGAAGAGACAAGTCACCCTTATCCGTGTAAAAAAATAAATGTAACTCAGTGGCTTCCTGGGTGAGGGGGAAACATTAATCGTTTCACTACCAGAATACAACAAAATAAAGGAAGATTGCTTATCAAAGATCACTATTAGGTGACCACTCATCTCATCTGCTGTAGAGCATAGACCGAGTGGTTGAAGCGGGGTTTTACAGGCATTGCAAAGCTCTGCGTAAAAGAATTAGCTGCCACATCTTTTACACGATGGCATCGGAGAAAAAGACTGTAGTGAAATTACAAAGACATGCAGTACATTGGAAAAGCCATTAAGAGACTACTATGCTCAAATCACGCGTCAGTGTTTGAAAGAAGCAAAATGTGTGCACCGGCACATGAAAGATCAGCTTTTGATGCAGCAGATTCAGACGTGCATCGTCATCAGGAAACCAATGTGACATTGACTCATTAAGGCGCGAGAACTAATTGAAGGGACGGTGTTTTGCTCATATTCTCCTTTCTGTCATTTTTCCACTCTTCGCCTCCACCGTACCGTCAAGTTCGCACTGCAGACTGAGTTCTTTTGCAGTTCGACGAATACGTTTATGTCCGCTTGAGTGGCAATATTTTTAGGCTACCTTTTCGAATGTCACATTGTTACTGCCAATGTGCAAACCGTAGCCGTTTGGAGAAGAAATGTGGCTGTCGTGCTATTCTTTGACATTCATTTCTAAGGCTTCAAGACAGACGCTCATTTCTTTGGACTTCCGGCACTTCATTTAATCTTATCTCGAGGAGAGGATGGAAGTCAGTAACGGACTGAGGGCATCCTATGAAGACGAAATTTAAGCTGCAGTGGGAAGCCGGAAATAGTCACGACCAACTTCCGGTAAAAACCGCTCAAAATTTTGACTTCCTGGCAGTTAACTCTGGTTTTATAGTGCAGAGGATATATTGGTATATATATATATATTCGTGTTACGTATTGTAGAAAGCGTTGGATATATTGGTACAGTTCTTTCTGAGCCCACAATTCACAGAGAGCGCAACCGAACGTGAAGTGAACGCTGTCGATTCGGAGAACAAAAATAACTACAAGGTGGATTCAAGAAGAATTTATCAGTTGGAGAAGTTCGTTCATGTTTACGCTCATTCTTGAATTAACGAGGTGTCTTATCAAATGCATGGTTTACTGTGGAACGATGGATCCAAGATAGCTTTGTCTCCCTCTTTCTTGTTGTTTTTTCTTAGGATATCTTCGGCTGCTATAGAAAAGGTGGAGGGATGGGGTGAAAGAAGAGGGTGGAGGGGGAGGGTGGACTATTAAATTTCACAGAGTGTTGAAGTAAATTGATTTTTAAGAGCAAGTGGTCGAATTTGCCTTCATTACTGCAACGATTTTATTGCCATTTTCTTCGTTCTATCATCGACTGCGAAGCAGTTATTCATTCATAATTCCCACATAAATCTTTGCTATTTCCGAATAAATTATAGCATAGGTGAATTGAAAGTGGAACTTTCGTGATTATATGGTTGAATTTAGTGGATGTGGTTGAAATTTAAGGCGAGAAAACAGTCACTTGGCACTGATTTTTGTTTCCTTTGAACGGGATTTCAACGAGCTGTATTACTGATGAAGATACGCAAAACATTCTTAAAAGTTTGCATGTTTCCTCAGCGTCTTTAATTATTATAATCCCGCCACAGTTTCTTATTTTCTTCCGCATTTTTGCTTTTTGACCATGTGATTGTTGGTCTTTGCTTTATGGTATGTATTATTTCGCAGTATCTCTATGAATAGCTAGAGCGATCGATGCTATTGAACACATTCTTTATACTGGCTTTGTAGCTGTTGTGTAGTCTGCCTTATTGATGGCTCGGTTTGCAGGTCTCTTTCTCGTTGTGGCCATGATTACTTGAAGTTTGGTACAGGGAATAAGATGACTTTATATGAAGAGCCGAAGGCAAAAGGTATAAATACGCGTGAGGCACTTCTTCGCTTCCATAAGACATTCTATTCTTCTAACATGTGAGTTGAAGTTCTTTTGTTTCGTTCTTATTGATTCGTCGAGGTCTGATGATCTGAAACTGCGCACAATCATGCATGGGGTTAATCTTTCGCAAGAAACGGTTTTTTTTCGCTCAAGGGTCAGGTGATGTCTTGGAGACATCGTGTTTGGTTCTTGTTCGACGTAAAATGAAAGCGATCTTATATATTCAGAAACCCGTGATACATGGAGAGGCGATATGAGGTTGTCTGAATAATGGTATTAGACCCTCGAAGCGATGCGAATATGCAGTCCCCAACTGTCTCATACATTGTGGACTAAATCATCAAGGGCACACGTCTTTCTCACCTGGCTGTTGAGCTTCCCCAATTATATTATATTTTGAGGGTTTAGAATATGTTTTTGGGAAATACTGAGTGCTCGTCTAGAAATTGTTCTGAGTGAAAACTGAAATCGAGAATGAAAAACTAGAATCTAGTAGTCAACTTTATGCATAGCGTCCTCTGCTTTGTCTCTCGACTACAAACAAGTTTCGATGAGATCCTCATGCGACAAGGTGCTTAATACCTAATAAATCATGTAAGATATTGCATCATATATGACTCTTGAAATTGATGGGCTGGCAAGACTGCTAATGTAGTATGGCGTGAGCGCATTTTCCGTTTCAGGAGTGAGAGGGATAGGAAGGCATACAAAGGAGGACGAGTAATGAGTATCAGTTAAATTTACAGTCGATCTGTTTTCTTCTAGTGAGCTCATCAAGGTCGTAGCAAGCTTGCAACTAGTTCCTTTTATTCTGCTACGTCAATTAAAATTTAGCAGCTACTGATAAAGAACAAACTTTTTGACTCGATCTCTTCTTGTCGTAAGACGCGTTTCATGTTTTATAATCGATCGGTGCAGGGTGGATGAATTATGGGAATAGATTTCCAGAAATGACTTCGAAGATTGTGATGACTCTCCCAATGTGGTTAATTGTTTGTTTCAGTATGACAGTATGTATAATTGGCCGAGAGAGCCTTGATGACCTTGAAGTCTGTATAAAGGAACTAGGATTCCCTAGCATTCCAGACAAGAGTGTAACGCGTCCCAGCTGGAATGAGCACCCACTTGGAACCGAGCAGCTCAAACAGAGAATTGAGGTTTGCTTTAGGTGATTCAGATATCTTCAAACTTAGAGTAATATCTGATAAAGCAAACGTTAGCCAAAGAGAACGAAGGTGGAAGGTTGGGAATACATACACGGGAAGCGAGGGTATGCCAAAGAGAGGCTTATTTTCTGGTTCAGCATAATCATCTCGTTATTCTAAGGGTGTGATGTTCAATGCAGTTGTGAGATAGGGCTCTGCTTACCTGAAAAGTACTTCTTGTACGTTCTCATCCAAGCAAGGTTGTCAACATTTGATAGATTTTCAGTGTGTACTCCTCTTCTTGAGGGTAGAAAGAGGTGGGGAATTTGACTTTCTGTGCTTCTCTTCCAATTGAGAGGACGATGGAGAAACACAAGTAAGGGTGAATTTTTTCACACTTAATTGTTCATTTAATCGAATATGTTTCAGGTAGTACCGGTGCAGGACATTCGCAAGGTGTTGTTCCGATTCCCGATCCCGGATGATAGGAAGCGTTACAGGTCACAAGCAACCAACTTGATAGGTTTTCTAGCCTTTTCTGCTTTTTGCACTTTTTTCGCCAAATTTCGTGATATGATGCCTTTCAGTCACGTCTCTTTGTCACTACACCAATTTGAACTCATTTGCGTGGAAGTTATGACGACAGAATTCGGTAGGTGTTTATGACTTCCCGGGTGAGGAGTGTCGAAGTGTGAGGATGACAGGGAGCATGATAAAGTATTGCAAATTGCAAACGAGCGCTGCGGTCCGTTTCTTCTGCAGCAATTTTCGCACAAATATTCTGAATGAGAAACTCTGTCAGCATAATCTGCTTATAAGAGAACATATTTCGGTAATTCATGATCTTCTTTGGTAATGAGGTTGGTCTGATAAGCGCATTTGAAAAAGCGCACAGCATTATATTAATCCTCATCGCGCTGTCCCATTTTCCATTTATTTCTTATTATTACTGGCAGTTGATTTAGTGACGTCGCACTGTCGTATATG
This sequence comes from Toxascaris leonina, assembly GCA_022844705.1. Lineage (NCBI taxonomy): Eukaryota > Metazoa > Nematoda > Chromadorea > Rhabditida > Ascarididae > Toxascaris > Toxascaris leonina. Next base: position 33,503 of record JAARMF010000515.1, on the reverse strand, counting down.
GTGGAATCAATGAGAGTCGTGTCGGTCATCGTCGTTGACCTGGTCATTATGTTGAGCTCTCTTTGGAAGCAAGCAGCAGTCTCTTTCTCTTTGGGGAGCGGGCCTAGAAAGAGTGCCTCGTTTGATGTGATCACGACATTGCATTCAACGAACGAAAATTGTCCTTTCGGCTTTCTCTTTCTCCAGTAATTTCCTATATTCGGTTCCTTTTCAGTTGCAATCGCAATAATGAATTCGTTTACAGCCTTCCAAAGTTTTGGCGATTTCCTCTGAAAGCGTTGTTGCTTATGTTCTTTTCTATGAGCTTTTGCAGATTTCTTTCTACGGTTGCGTCTATGACAAATTATCTGTGTGCATCTGTATGCATCGACTTTAGCAACCTTTTAATCTCTAGTTATGAACTTTGGCGAATACATTACAAACCACAGTGTTATCCTCTACACCGACTCCGGAGTTGATCCATCACTTTTAGCACACAAGATTGCCTAAAAATTTGTGTGAATTTAACGGCCGATCAAGTGGAGTTTCACATCGATGAGATTGGAATTGCGAGTCTTCGTAGAAAATTTGTAGGGTGATTGGTTCGTCTCAAACATGAGTGCATTACTGCCTATATCTCATTGATCACTTATTGGTAATTCACAATAATGACTGGTGTGATAGGCAAGACGGCAGTGGGGTATATCCTGTCAGCTGTCCTTGCACCTTTCCAATTGCTTAATTTCCTCTCTGTTCAAACATATGATGCATTGCATTGACTGTGTTGGTGTTGGTTCGCTTTATTGATGATGGTGAGGTGAAGAACTGTTCATCATGTAGGCGGTACGCACTAATGTACTCTAAACACATCTTGCAGACAGAAGAGGACGAGAAACGATTGAGAGGTGAGAGTTCACTCAGAAAGAATCTGATTCCGTCCGCTTATGTACAAAGTACATACCATATCGATGTTGCATCCCTTCCTTTCTTCTTTCCCTTCCTTGAGTTGCCATGGAACCAAGTTTTTATTGCCACTTCAAGGTCGTCATTTATTGTTGAAATTGGGACCCATTTCCAGCGCATTACGAATCGTTCGATGTTGTCAGATATTTCAGCGCATCTTATTGGTCACGAAGGAGTTGGATCGTTGCATGCAGCGCTCAAGAAACGAGCATGGGTAACAAAGCTGTGTTGTGGAAGTGATTATCCAGCTACTGGGTTTGGCTCTCTTCAGATCGAAGTTGACATTAGTGAAGGTGATTTAATTTTGATACTTTAGAAGGACCTAAGATCTTGTGCTGTGGAGCCTTCTTTGAATCTCAGAGACATCTCTGCGATAGCACGCCATGTCAAAGACTGGTACTGAAGACGGCGTACACTCAACAGCGTACCGATGAAGAAGGAGAAGGGGTGGGGAAATCTGGTGCCGAAACCTTTCAAAACGAGAGAGGAGTTCACTTTTTGTCCTAACGAGTCTCCACAATATTACTTTTACTACAAGAATTTGAGGAATGCTTAATACTTTGAGATGAGATTATTATGTTGAATGTTTCAGAGTTTTTGCTTTCAGAAGGTTTCGCTCACATCGACGATATTATTAAATTGCTCTTCAACTATGTTGGTCTACTGAAGCAAAGTGGTTCTCTACGAAGGTGGTGGGATGAAATGGCACAAGTCTATAAGATTCTGTTCACTTACAAGGTGACTGCAGCATTTTTTACATCATTTACTGATTGTTTGAACTTAATAGAGCTCGTAAGCTGAAAAAAAAACTGATTTTTTTGTATATGCCAGAAAAGTTTTGCCATTGTTGGTTCATTTCGATTCTGTCGCCGTGAAAGTATTGTGATGCAGCAGCAGTTCACAGAATTTCGCATTTGGCCATGAAATCATTGTCCGAATCGTACCCTTACCTGCCTCCACCTCATTGCCCCTTCCACTTCTTTCAGAGTCATTTTCCCCTTTTTGTTGACTATATCGCTTGACGAGAGACAAGTTAAGAACTTTCGAAGAAGGTTTTTGAAGTGAACGAGATGAAAATGCCTGCGAACTTATAGGATAAGGAACAGCCAATATGTTACGCCCCATACCTTAGTCATCAGCTGTTGGAGTATCCAATGGAGGATGTGTTGTGTGCCCACCGTCGATGTGATCTCTATGATGAGGGATTGGTTACAACAGTGCTGAACCAACTTCGTCCAGATAACTTCATCTATTTCGTTGTCTCGAGACAATTCGATGGCAAAGGTTCGGTATTTCGATACTCTTATATGGAGGTAATAAGGGGGAAGGGGGAGGGTTGAGGCAAGAAGTATAAATTTGTATTGCCGGTGGGGTGAGACGACTATTGACCTCTTGTTGTAATCCTTTCTCGTCTTGGGATTCGACGGTGTTTGCTCATGAGAAAGCTATGCCGATAATAACTACTGCAATCGATTAAACTGGCTACTCGATCAGGATTGAGGTAGTTTCATTGGTGATTTCCCGCGATCTCTTCTCATTCCTCTGAGTAGACGCATAACAGTCGATGTTTCTCCTATTTTTGCGGCAACAAGTGGCACCTTCCCCCGAAGAGCAAAAGAGAACCCTCAACGTTTTGCTGCATTACTTCATTGATCCAATGGGTGTGACTGAGTCATCCGTTCGACAAATATTTCTGTTTCTAAGGTTTTGGAATAAATCCGACGGCTACTAATTTCAGGTTTCGATAAAGAGAAGTGGTATGCCACTGAATACAAGAGATACCCCTTCACGAAGGTTCGTTGATTCTTCTTCGTCTCACCGGATTTTTGAGATATGTCAAGTGAAAATGCTACTTCGGTTCTTCTTTGTTTTTATAAAATCTTCAAATATTCTTCGTGTTCTTCCGATTTTTCATTTTTTTTTTCGACGCAGAGGAACGTTCATTCATTGTAAACTCCACTCCATTTGTCCGTTTCTCGCGATTACGATTTTATTCCATCGGAACACTTTTGCAAACAACTCTTGAAAGTTTCAAACGCATATAAACTGTAATTACCTTTAAACTCGTTAATTCGTTCAAAAATCAATGATTTTGAGCAATGTTAAACGACAAGCGCTCCTTTCTTTTTCCATTCGGTATTTCTTCTCTCTTTCTCTCTGTCTATATGTATTGTTGGCTGCAGATGAAAAGGGTAGGCAGTGGGAAGGGCAGAGGAAAGATGCAAGTCGTGAACACAGAGATGCCGTCGCCGGCTCAAAAGTTAGTTGCGCTATGCCGAGGACTCGGGCTTTGCAGTATGCTCAGGGCTGCTCTTTATCAATAGGCTGTGAGTTCAAGCGGTTCGCTTTCTTATGGACTTGAGGGGAGAATTGAGGATTAGGGTGGAGGATATGCTCGAGCTTTCGAATAAATGCGCTTTCCATTATGACTTCAACCCACAAGAGCAGAGAAATTTCCAGTGATGAGCAGCAATCGTGATTAGTCTTTTCTGCGTAAACGAATTGGCCGACCCTCTCTTCCCATGCCTTCCGTTGCTCACCATATCTCATCCACCAAATGTCTCCTCAAGCATTTATGATAATTTTTTGATAGCGTTTCCCTCATCAATATCTGCGTCGATGAGGAATGAATTGTTTTATTGGGCGCCTCTACAAATTATTGCAAATGTGATGCAACAAGGGTGCATACTCTTCAGTCATACCCGTTCGACATCATGAACTTATAAGGTTTGCTCGTTGGGACCTATCATCTTAGGCTTTATTCTCGCTGTTCGCCTTCGTGCGTTATTCATGTTCGTAGGGAACATAAAATTCGTGAGTTAATCTTTTTCTGCCGACAGTCGCGTTCAACCTCCAGGCGACATCCTTCTGATGACGTTTGCAACTCAGTCGCAATACAGCCGGTCGCTTTTGCAACTCAGCGTATTATTGGTTGTTCTGTATTGCCTTTGAATCTCAATATATCCGGTTGTCAGTGTTTAAGTTAATTGAAAGTTAAAAGTGTATATGCCATATCAACTAAACTGGCAGGTTTTCTGTCAAATGTATTGCCTTATGCGGCATCCTAATATATTAACAGTCAACTACAAAGTGGTTGATAAAATTATGGCAAAATTTTGAGAGGCATTGCAAAGTTACAGGAGTTCGTTGCATTTTGTGAGAGAGCGATGACTGAACGGAACGAAGATCTTTCACTTCCGCCACCGAATGAATACATCCCAACAGATTTTTCGATCAAAGTTGCCGAGCCAAAGTACGTCATCTTCATCTAGAAGCGTCATTCGTTTATGCTTATTGTGCCTTTCCTGTTTGTTCTAGTTTCTTATTCAACCGTTATGATTTTGAACGAGATCTAGGTTCTGTCACTAAGTTATATCGCCGTAATTGTGCAGATTCCATTCAATCAATGCGATCGTCTTTGAATTCGGTACTAACGATTTTTCAAGCGTTCAGCTGTGAGCGAAATTTATAGAGTCATTCCCACTCAAGCAGCACGCGATTTCGGTCAACTTTTCATACTACGATCGTTGCTCGGAGTGATGCAGTGCATGGCACTATTGGCTGAGCATCCTCCTATATCCGAACTCAGATGCTTTCTTGAGAGAGTATAACCGATCGTTAGCATTCATTACTCAGCCCTTGGAAGAATATTAAATTAACAGTGTCGATTGTTCATGCACTATTAATCGCACAGTGTTAGCTGATTTTCGTTGGCATCTAATCGCCTATTGATTATTTTTTACTGCAGTTCTTTGAAATATTTCGCAGTTGTGGAATTTCCTAAACAGGATGTTTGTTCCATCCCGCTCCCCCTCCCCCTTTTTCGCTGTCAATTTTCGAGGTCCCACTGTCCTTATCCTTCGTACCGCTCGACTGGCTGGCGTGGTGAACCTTACGCAGAGACAACTCGTGATCCTGGAGCTGAATGGAACGACTTAGAGCGCTCAACTCAACCTCGAGCCAATGAAACTGTGTGCTGTCGGGAATTCTCTGAAAGCAGAAACATATAGTTATTTACCAGCCAGGAATGCGTTACATTTTTCAGGTGTACCTGGAATGGCGTTGTATCACTCGTTTAGCAACAGTTCAAGCTATGCACCTTTTTAATTGCTTGGGATGGCGTCGCGTTTTTTAGAGTTTCCATCATTTCTTTCATTTTTTTCGTTTAGCAAATTCTTCCTCAGTGATGTACGTTCCCCTGCGAAATTTGTATCGATTGGGTATGCCCATTCTTCAGTTTGCGGAGGATGCGGGAAGAAGAGTGAATGAGGCAGTCTATATTAATAAATGTCTCATATTGAGATCCGTCGAGCGTATGAGATGATCCGAAAGCTGCAGTGTTGCAGTGTGATGTTTTGGTGCTTGGAAAGCCATTTTATAGGGTGAATTGTCCTCGTCTTCTGCATAACGATGAATGGTCGAGGGTGTGGCATTTTACGGATACCAGCTATGCACTTCCCAAATGCACTATTTACTTATGGATCAGCTCTCCGGTCAGCTATCGCAATCCGGCCGATTTCGCTTACATGGACTTAATGGTCGAATGTTTCAAGGTACTATTCATCGCCAGTGGATCCTTAACGCTTGCAAAAATGCACTACGAGGCTTAAATTGCTTCAGTTCTCGAAGAAGCATGACATAGTCACCTTTTTAAACCAGATGATTTATTGATTGTTGATAGCCTTTTGGTCTTATTCATTATACGAGTGGACTTTTCATGGAAAGAATTGAAATATTTTCCATTCTGAATCTTCGACGTTGATTTGTTGAATTCCTGTCTAAAAGTCTTTGTAACTTTCTATAAATCTTTTCTTTCTCTATTACTTTTGCTTGCACATATGCTAAGATAGGCGGTCCGATGTGGTCGAAATGCAAAACAAAATCCATGAAGAGATGCTTGTGTACTTGAGATTGTTCCTAAGAAACCACTACAGCAAGTCATTTGAGATCATGCTCACTTCAGCTTTCATCTTTTCACGAAGCAAAACGAATAAGATGTCTTCTGGGACGTTCCAATGAATCAGGTGGAAACATGTGCTTCCAAATGAAGTAGAGGCGTTTAATTCTAGGATGCAATGTCGACAAAGGTTTACGATGCGACGCTTATCAATCTCAACTATCAGCTACAGCCGAAGGCACATGGTCTTGAGTTGAAGCTTGAGGGTTTCAACGAAAAAGCACCACTTTTTTTGAAGATGCTGCTAACTTCGTTGGTGCAATTCCAGCCGAGTATGCAATTGCTTGGTTCATTCTTTACGCCATTAGTTGTGGATTGATTCCAGTCTCCAGAATTTCCCGTCATACATTCTTTCGTATATTTTTGCATGTTTTGAAATATTTCCTTGTTCCTTTTGCATTTAGTCCTTGCAAAGTCGTCATGTCGGAAGCGTTTTTTGCCCTCTGAGGTGACTTAAAAGCTTTTCAAGGTCATTTTAGTGAAAGGTACAAGAATAGTTGAAGAGTGGATGGACATAGAAGGGAACAGCCTTCTTCGCAACGTAGGCAGTGTTCTCCCCTTTGCAGTGGGAAGATGCTACCGAAGGGGGGGGGGGGGGGGGGGG
>JAARMF010000515.1:0-26802 GCA_022844705.1 Toxascaris leonina | reverse complement strand
GGGGATGATCCAAAAGAACGTCAAGCATTCGGGACTGACTCAATGCGGCTGAGCGTTAATTGGACAGCAAGCGTGTTCTCATCAGCAACTGTAACCACTTGAATATTGCAAATGTTAAGGTGATTACAAATGCTGATGAGAGGAAGGCGAAAAGGACTGCAGTGAGGCGAAATCCTTTTTGATGCCAAAAAACCGGAATTCCTGTTCGTTTCGCATATTGACGTAATGTCTGTCGCTGAAGTTTGCAGGTGAAAATGTATTCAAGGTTCAGCAGGAGCAGTGTGCAAGGAAATTGCGGAATTTCTTTCTGGAGCAACCTTTTAAGCAAGCGGTATTTTACCTAAAACTGGTACTTGCCGAGAGGAAGTGGTCTAAGGAGGAATTGCTTACTGCTACAAATGGTAAGATCTTACATGGGCTTTGATGACTATTGCTCATATTGGCATTGTTTAAGTATGTGTGGTCCGTTGCGTCCATTCAAGGCAGCTATATCTTCGGATCCGTTTGTTCTCACTGACCTCACTGCTCAGGTCAGTTGTTCTTTGGTTTGCTGTTTCAGGGAGCTTTTTGATTGTTACGACTCATCCATAGTTTGAATGGCCAAAGTTGAACTTTTTGATAAGAGTTGGATAGTGCTGGTACGCAAGATTTGTTAATGGATGGCAAAGTTTGCTAATGAGGGTGGAGTTTCTCCATTCACTTAGCTAGAAAAAGGATGTCTGGGAGATCGACGACTTGCATCATAATTCTTGTTAAGGAAGCCTTAACTAAATTTCGGACAGCAAGACCGCTTTCATTTGACGAGGTACCCCCACGCCTCCTTGGCATTTTTTTATTATGAGAATATCCTTGAGGTGCTTTGCTCAGTTCCGCAGTTTTTTATGAGGGTCTGCGTTATATGAAAGCCTCTTTCCAGTTTGAGCGTGTTTTATTCAATTGGAGTGTTGATTCTCTGTCTTAGCTTTGCAATAGCGAGTTGTGAGATTTTGTAAACTAAAATCATATTGAGTACGCTTCTAAGAACAACTGTATTTCAGACGCTTCCCTTAGTGGATTGAATGAGTATATTGCAAGCTTCTTCAATTCGTTTCACATTGAAGCACTTGTTCACGGAAATATCGACCAGCAGGTTTCGATTCATTCCTTCTCTGTTTTAAAGATTGTCGTTTTGCCTATTTCTTAAAGAATGGTGGTGTTCGAGGCGAAGACATATAAGGATGTGGTGTGATGATTCCTTATTGAACTGCAAATACACAGGATGAATGAATAACGCGATGGCAGCCATAAAACGAAAATCTTCGAGGTGATAATAAACTACTGCGATTGTAAATTACATTGAGTTTATTGTTTTAAATGTCATTTCCATCTTTCGGACTATTGCTTTGAAGCTTTCGACGACATTTCCAAGAAGTCTCACTCATAAGGTTCTGTTATTATTGTTTAGACGAGTGGGAGTCTGATCAAATCGCTCGTTGGGAAGATAAAAAGAGAACGTACAGGATGCAAGCCAATCGACAAGAAAGAATCGCTGCAGTTCAAAGAGCATCAGCTTCCTACTGGTTGGTTCTCGGGAATGGACGAACTTACAGTGCGTCATTGTGGAGTATCGCTCCACTGAGTTCTATTATTTTCGATTCCTTTATCGGTCGTTGCTGGTGCTCATGATGTGAGCTTAAGTAAGAGAGGGATTCAGAAGAGGATAGAAGGCGACAGTGCCTTCAGATAATTATTTCCTCAGCGTTTATTCTCACTTAGTTCAAGTTTACTTTCTGTGCGTATTGTATCCATCTCGTATATTTGTGCTCTTATCTTTTTTTTCGAAACGAAAACAGCTACTGCGATGCACCTTGCAATCATAATTGACGCCAAAGAATAATCTCCGGCTTGTCGGACGTTTTCAGTAAGATTTAAAGATGGCATGATGTCCTCAAGTACGGAAGGTACTTAGATGTGAAATATAGCGTATAAGTGTTATGAATAAGTTCTAGTCCATGTCTACTCATGTGATATGAATGAACCACTTTTCATCAAATGTCAAATGCGATCTGTAAAGCCAACTGCTGTGCTCATCGCTTGTGTAGATCCGTTTCTCTGTGGCTGAATATTGATGGAGTCTCGTGGAATAAGTTGCAGAAAGCACACATCGTGCCAGCTCACTCGATGCACCATCTCATTTCTTGTATTCGAAAAGCAGAAAAGACGTTCTTGTGCTTGGAACAGACTTTAGAAAAATAATCCTTTGAAACAAATTTTTTATGAAGTTTCCCATAGTTTTTTCACAATATATTCTCTCAAACTTCGTGGATTTTTATAAATATCGATAACTAATCGCTTTGTCATTACCAGTCGGCCTGTCTTCATAAATTCGCTTCGAGACCACAGTGCCGAGATTTAACTCGGGTATTTCAAGATGGCCATTCACTTCGTAATATCTCTGGGAAGAGTGTAAAACAACAGCTGTTCAATGATCCTCACATGAGCATTCATTTGCATCTATTATTTGCACTCGGATATCTCCAAAATTATTTCAGCTTCCACAACGCTGTATAGAAGAACGCAGAAAACGCACATCAATTCGACTTTATTGACATTCGTGCAAGTGGGGCAACGATCGAATCGCGATGGCGCTTTATTGAGTTTGTTGTCGCAGATTTTCCAAGAACCAGCTTTTGATATTCTTCGTACTAAAGAGCAACTCGGTGAGTTGTTCTTGATTAATTCGACTTTTGTATTGCAACCGGTAGATGGATGAGATATGAAGCTTGCGCCGAGAATTTCTCGGCGAAGAGGAAATGAACTTCTCAAATGGCCATATTTGAGAAATAGACTTCATTGCAGAGAAGGTTTGCTCGGATTTGAGTGTTGTGAAGAATTGTGACTGTGGGTGTTCAACGAAAGAAATGAAAGATTCCAAAATTTGAATAGAAATATTCAAAAAATTATTCATAAATAGCGATCTCAGGAAACTGCCGAAGAGAAGTGTTTTGATGTTTGATCGGCGGCCGTTTCCGTCTTCCTTGCAACCATCTGCTGATCATATCCACTTGATTGTTGAAGCACACACAGAGTTGATTAGAAATTGGTAGGCGGTTTGCAGAGGGTATTTTTGCCTATTGATGGGATTTGCATCTTGCCGAGAGGAGATATCGGATGCGCCAGTGAGCGCACCAGAAGTATTTTGCACGATGGGGCTTTCAGATCCATGAGTTGTATTTTGAATTCTCGAGATCACAGGGGTAAACTCGAGGAGGGGATTGTTGAAGGAAATAAGGGATAGCCGGAAAATAGATTCCAGGTGTGTTTTTCTCTCAGAATGTTTCCTGGACAGGGATCGATTCCATAACTGTGATTTCACTAGTCTGTGCTATAGGTCACCTCATCAGAATGCTTACGCGAACGACTGATACTCTTAGGTTATATCGTCTTCTGTTCCTGTCGGCGCGAATGTGGTAGCCATGGTCTGAGGCTTATCGTGCAAGGATTGAAGGACCCGAAGTTTGTTATATGGAGAATCGAGAACTTCGTATACCATATGAGGGTTGGTTCTTCTGCTTTGAAACGCAGGAGTGGTGGGAGGAAGGGAGATTGTGAGGAAAAAAGAGTTCGTCATTGCTATTCGCTTATGGATTTTTCTTGACCCATCATGAGGTTTAAGGCTATAACATGGCCATTGCTGTGATTTCTTTTACCGCAACGATATATTGCCTGTCTCTGATACTAAAAATAGTTATGCCAAGAATGCTCCAAAGCTTTTCCATAAATTTCTCCGTTTTAATAAGTTTGTTCTTTGCTCATTAAGCTAAACTCTCTAGAATATTCTCATGGAATAATACCACTCTTGCCATTCAGTTAAATGAGCATTCTAAATAATCGTTTGAAAGTAGCTTGTAATGCCTATGTTTAATGCACAATCATTGCTTGTTACGATGCTTTGAGCTGTTCATTCAGTGCAGCTCAATCTGAGTGCGCTTGATATCTATAGTGATGCAACTTGATCTGCTGCAACTGAGAATCATAACAGAAGTTTATCATGAAATAGCCAGAGAAGGGATTGTGTTGGAACTTTGGAGGAATGAGTCTTGAGCTCTTCGATGAAGTTGTCTTCATCAGAAGTATCCTTAGCACAGAATTCGAAAAGGATATGTTGAGAAGTAGAGGGCTGTATGAACGTTTCAAGAAAGAATCACGGAATGGGATAAATGATTGCCTTCAAAACTTTCCTCTCTGCCCTTTCCTGATTGCAGGAAGTGATAGATAAAATGAGTGATGTGGAACTGCGGTCGCATATAGAATCGGTGGCTACGAAACGTTTGGAGAAACCAAAGAAATTGAAACTTCTTACTGAAAAGTACTGGAAAGAAGTAACCGATCGTTCCTATCAATTTAACAGAGGTATTTCCATTCAAATGTATCACTGATTTGCTCACTGTGAGGAGGGGATGAGGAGAGGAGTGGCGATTGGATGATAACGTTTGTGGAAGGTCCATAGTCGCTTGTACGTTGGGTTACAGGTGAGATAGAACGACCTGTCATACAAAAATTGTGGAGTTACCTGATGGCTACTGTGGACATAACATGGCCAGAAATTCGTCTCTGTAGTGATTTCCGGAAAGCGTCTGAAGTTTGTTTATGCATTAGATTCTACTCATTCTTAACGCCCGTCATGTTTCATGGGTCGTCAACAATATTTCTTCGCACACAAACGTTAGTGTATTTTTTGTTATTTAATTAAGAGCTTTAGTTTTGCAGTATCACTCGATCGTTCTCTTTGGAATTGAGTTCAATGGTTTCTTGGAGTTCTCATTTCGCTGATGCTACCACCTATAGTCACAGTCGTTATTATTGGGCCTTGCAGATTTTATTTAATAATGCTGAGAGCAGCGATATTGTTGGATGTTGGAGGTGTTTGCCGCAGTATTGTTGCTTTGCAGATGAGGTGGAAGTGGCTATAATAAGACAGCTGTCAAGAAAGGAATTAATAGATTTCTACGACCAATGGGTTTGTCATAATGCTACGGGAAGGAAAGTGCTGCACGTTGTTGTACGATCCGATCTCTGTGATGGACCACCTGAATGTGATATCGACGCAGAAATGAACAAGTTCTGCGCCACTGTCGGTACCACATCGGTGAGTGTTTTGATCTTATTGAAGATACTGAGTGGGAAGAAGGAGGCGTTCATTGTGATTTCATAGCAAGCGTTCCCACACGTCCCGTTCACTTTTGTTTTCCTCGCACGTGAAAGCTTATCGAAGTTTCGAAGCATTCTCAGCTGGGAGAGGATGGTTTCCTTCTTATGTGGAAATTGGAGACTAGAAGAGGAGAGAATACGTTGCCTTCGAAGGAGAAAAGATCCGTGTTTCGTCGAGACCCATCGACAGTGTCATCGGACATTAATGATGCGGTTTCTTGAAATCCTGGAATTGCGACTACCTACATATATATATACATACTCGCTAGCTGCAGAATGCGATCACTACCCGGCACATCAAAATCTCGTTGTTTCAGCTCCCCATAACTTCTTCCTTGAACTGTTAAGAGAGTCTACTGATATTCAAAACCCTTTCGCTTGCATTGCTGCGCAGCGTAGGAGAAACCAAGTGGTTTCAAATCATGCCTGTCCCGTAGCTGAATAATCGAGAACTGCATTTCCGTGTTAATGCACCAATGCTTATAAGGTAGGCACTAGATTTTGAGATGTTGTTCTCACTTGTGCTGTGCCACTGAAATGCTTCGTGTTCTGTGCTCTGCCTCGATGAAATGTGTTCTTTCCGGCAGTCTTGGGGCTTTTTCCAACAGTCTTGGTGTTCTTTCCAGCATTCTTGGTGCAGGCGTAGTTTAATGTCGTCTTATTTAAATGCTGCAAGTTTTATTGCATATATGATACAGAGTGCCGATTGATATATTCTGTCATTGCAACGGAGAAGTGTTGACGGCAATAGTCCATTGGCATGTTGAATCGGTTGATATTTTCAGCGTGAAATGCGCGAGATGAACTGTGTGCACAACCTGAGAGAGTTCAAGATGCGTTTACCTTTGTACGATCTCGATAAAAGCGATATCGAAGCAAAGTTGGCCACCGTGAAGTGAACCTTTGAGGCAACAGCTGCTTCGTGGTTCCATGTTTTTAATCTCGAATTCTGTGTCGTCTTTAATGTATGGCACTGAGACCCGTCTCATATTATGGTCAAGTCGTTTGCATAATCAACTATCCAAAAAAACAGACATTTGAGGCTTTCAGAAGTCTCGGTGGTATTGTTCAGCTGTGTGACGATGTTCGAGTTTTATTATTGTGCTTCGTTCAGTAGTGGTTAATCGATTGTTGCTAGAATGGATGGTTGGTGGATTGGTGGAGAGAAAGAACTGGGAGGGGGGATTCGACGCATTTCGGCTAGATGTTCGTCAGAGTATAAGCTTGCTAGGTAGGGTTCTCAAAGCCAGTCGTTGGTCTAACAGCATGGCGAGCAGACTGTGTCTAATGAGGGTCAGGCTAGTATATTCATTCGATGAAAATGCCATAAAAATGCTTTAATGAGCAGCTTATAAGACTGAGTTTTCTCAGCCATTTCCGATGACTGATAAAACGAAACGTCGATGATGGTTGGTAGATGATATTCACTGGAGAAAGCATAAAAGAAGAAACATGCATGGATTCTGCTGCTGTTGAATGAATTGTTGCAGTGCCTGATTTGGCCGATGGTTAACATTGCACTCAAGTTTTTTTGTAGTATTCGGTTTCTTCCTTTAAATGTTCTTATCCGATCAAATAACTGAGAGGGAATTGGGCAATGAATACAATCTTTGTTATGATTTTAGCGGGAAGGGTGATCCGAGTTGTCATCGCTGTGCAGTTGCGGTAATTAGTGCTTCTGTGCAGTCTCATATTGTATCATGCAATAATGTCGAATAAAAGTTTTGTTATGCTAGCGTGCACCGAAGGAATCATAAAGTTTGCCGACAGCATTCATACGTTATCAGTTTCCACTATGAGGTGCGTCTTTTCGAATCGTAATTGGAACGCCTTTCAGTCAAACAAAACTGAAATGTTTCTGAAGCTTATCGATCTATTTCGTTATCGTGTGCTCATCCATAAAATCTCATCTCCATCGATACGATGTCAGATAGCATGTTGATGCTCATCTCTTTCTAGATGCTGTTCCTTTTATGAATTTACCTGCGTGTGCCTAGCCGTTGCTATAACACGTGGACGTATGAACTGCCTCATCATTTGGCTACTTTCAGAAGTACCAAAGACCACTGTTGACTGTTTACTTTCCGTTTAAGCATGGTTATGAAAATGGAAAACACTTTCAACATATCGAGCAATGAAACTCAATCCCGAAATTTCCTGCAGTGAAGTGATAAATTTCCGTTCGGCCACTAAGTGACTAGAGGTATTCGGTAAAAACCTGACTTCGGTTGCAAGCGAGTAGAATTCAAAAATGTCACGCAGTTGTCGATGGGCAGACATTCGGTAAAATCGAGGTTCGCTTGCGACAGAACACATTTGAGAGAGTGCTGACTGAGGTATCCAGTGAAGTCTGAACTTCGGCTGTAATCGAGAAAGGTCGACCATTATTTTCTGATCAGTGAAAAAGATTTCGGTTTGCAGCTGAAACCCTCTTAAGAGGTAAAGCATAACCGCTCTTGCACACCACGATCACATCTCATTTAACTTTAGTTGAAATAAAACACCTCATCCATAGCCACTTCAGCAGAATTTGCTGGGAACAAGCAAAATAAAATCAACAACAACACCCCGAAATTTGCCAAATGGGCGCAAATTGCACACTTCCTATCAGAAGCAAACTAAACAAAATACTTGGCAGCAGCAGGCAGGAACCTGTAAAGCAGCCAAAGTACGTCGATTGGGCACTTTATTTCACTTGCCTGAAATGAAAAGTACTCTTTAAACCGAGCTTACTCCTTTGTTATAATAAACCCCATTGCAAGTACCGCGAATTGACAAGTGGTTATCAAGCTGTGGCTATCTGATGATTGATTATCTGTGCATGCACAAAGTACAAATACGAGTTTCTTAGGCACATCGTTTCCATAGAGTCTTCCAACTGAACTTCCGGTTTCATCCAGTCGCACGCCACGTAACTTATCTGATCCGAGAGGATTGATTTCGAAGTAGCGATCTCTTTTCAGTGCATAGTGATGCAGAAGCATTTTGAAGAAGTTGGTGTCCTGAACTCTCGTTCGCTTGTCACCGTGCTGGTCTTTGTAGCTCTTCCACATATCGCACACCATTACATTCAACATATGATGGAATTACTTAAAAAGTCCATCTGCGATAAAATAAACCTCAATGTCTCCAACACCCTTATGTCCATACACCTCAATAATACATCAGAGGAGAGATACTAGTATTCTTTCTTGAAGAATCGAGAAGTTTACACAGATGAGCACCTATCTGACTTCTCTAGAATAAGCGCCTAAATTCGTTGCACTTTGTAGGATGCTGACTGGTTAGCACTTGCCGTAATATCCGTCACCGGTCATGAAGATTGCTTCCCAAGCAAAAAGTGGAAGGTAGACCAAGCGGTAACAAGGGCACTGAGGAAGGCTGCTGATGGATATGGCGTCGGCAATGTAAGTTGTTTCGTTGCAATACCATTCGACTAAACTCAATCCACAACAGCTTGAATTTCTGTCAGGCATCATTTTTATTCATCAGGTTTGCTTTACTGATGGTGATCATTGGAAGTGGAAATGTTTCTCATTGATCTCTCCCCCGCTAATATAAAATTTTCTTCTATTTTGAATGGGAAAAAATGTAACTGAATCGAACTCATGCCCTAGAAGACTCAATACATTTTGCAGCTGTTTCGCTAGCAACGTATGCAAGAAACTTCGTGTGGTGCATAGCCATTCACCTCAACATCCACCCATAGGTGAGAGGGGTCTTTGCACCACGAAGGAACACGCTATAAGGAATGATTTTGAGCATTTTTACAATTTTCTTTTATGAATTCGCAGCGATCCATTGTAGAATATTTTTAAAAATTGATTTCAGTCAATAATATTATTTTAGCAATCATTGTCTTCTATACCTCGATTAGTGGGTTGTTTTCGATCTTTTTTCTGTACGAAGATTTAGTGCTTTTAGTGGAGGCCCTCGAGATAAGGCATGATTGCTTGATTATTGCTCTAGTGTTTTCAAAATCGAGATGTTCTTATACAATGGAAAAGGGAAGAGGTGGGGAAGAGAGAGGGAGGAAGGTGGAGTGCTGTCGATATCCGCTACATGATTTCATGTTTAATATTTTTCTCATTAATTTTCAGCCTGCCTTAGATGGAGCATTTTTTTTGCTGCCAACTTTGCCGTCAGCTGTTGATTTCTGTCGTCATCTCTGAGTTCTCGTTGTGGACTATTTTATCATGTCTGAATAGACTTGCGGACAGCAAATGTTCCGATGAAGGAGAAATGCTTGTGTGTTTTCAATGTATTTTCAAGGTTAGAGGGAGTTGAAGGCTTTTTCACACTTCACATACGAAGTGACAAATTCCGTTATCTCCTCGTTTTTCTTGTTTCAAAATAGCAGAAATATGTGCTCGCATTGAGAAGAAACTCTCGAGATGTTCGCTAACAATGTTTACATTGCGCTCCTCTGAGAAGTCTATGCGTACAACTCGATTGGTTGGCGTTTAAGAGCTTCTACTAGCGTGCGATTGGCAAATCAAGTTGAAGTCGAAGCTTATTTCGTCGCTATATCTGTGTTTCAATTCGTTAACCAACACTCATTCCCTCTTGCCTTATGATAGTGGAAAGTTTTCGCTGACCGCGATGTGATTTACCAAAAAATAATTTTCTTTGAACTGCCAAACTTTATTGTCATAAAAGTAAGCGCTGCAGTGTTCATAATTATAATGGCATCGATGAACACATTTCATAGGAAATATTCAGCAGCAATTTGTGTGGATGTGGTCTTTCACAGATATTGGGGGCAATTTACGATGAGCTGCAAGGATTCCAAGAGCAATATGAAGACACTGAAGCCATCGCTGCTTATAGGCACTCTACTCAACTATTCCCAAGTTTCTGAAAGCGTTCTTATCTCCATATTTTAATGCACTCACAACCTTCGAAGTGAGGGACTCTGTAAACAAATATGGAGAATTACAAATTCACGTAGAAAATGAGCAATTGGAAGTATGTAAAGGAGATGGACACCACTTCATATATTTTTGCGCATCGACCTAATAAACCTTATCCAAATGTACGTGAGTTATCCAAATGTAACATTTCCATCGACGTATTTTCGAACAAAATCGAATATAGACATATTGGGGCGGAAAATTGGGTTTATGACTGAACAAGAGTGGGGTCGTCAACAAAATTGGCTTGCAGATTTATAACGCTATCAGTAACTCGTAAAGAAGATATTCGTTCAAAGCGAATTTAGGAGCAGGTACTGCATCGAAGAGATTTCATCTCACGGCGTTAGTAATCTACAAAAAAACATGCGTGAATATACAAAATCGCCATACTGCAGTTTAACAAAAATTCGCAATATCGTATAAAGTTACAACAACAGTTTAGAGAGGACTGCAGCGGTTGAGGAACGAGTGTTTGAAGGGATCGCTAAGATCTTTAAATTTGCTGGATGAAGTCCATTAATTGACAGGTGCATAATAAAAATATTGATCGAAGAGATGCGACGTGTTATCGGAGATCAAACGATGCGTCTTAAGGCCACGATCGATTATGATCGCGTTTGGGGCGGTCTACTTGACTATGCCGAGAAATGCGAATTCGTCAGCAGATATCGGCAGGCATCTTTTTCCGAGCTTTCTAAAATGGCATACTCAGATATAACATTTACTGAATTGGGTTTTGGGTAATTCGATCGGAAAAAAGCAAATGAAGTTTCAATGGACAAAGCATGGAAGTTTTCATAATTAAGATAGCTGAAAATTGCACGCGATTCGCAACAATATTTCTTGGATCAGTCCCGGCAGATGCAGTCACCCTCTGCGAATTATAATGAGATTATTCTATAGTTAGACATATGTTGTGTGCAGCTGATATGGTAACTGGATGAGACGATAGATGACAGCGCCGTGAGACGTGCGGAGACGATGAACGGGCAAGCGATTGGTTCAAGATCACATAACTGCTCATGCGCACTTGTGGACATTTGGTCGACTTATGTACTCTCGCATTAAATGTACATGGGTCTATCCGTCTGCCCATCTGATAGTTTCTATTCACAGTTCACGGCTGCGGATGTTATTGGATGAAATATAAAATGAGGACTGTAACAAGTTGGCTACGATTCATGGTCGCTGTATGTGACTTAATGACGTTTAATGATGGCGTAAAATTTGTAAACCATAAATTGTTGCATATGTTATCTAAAAGGACTCATTCATTTTGAGAATTTCTTGTTCAACCGGTTGTTCTTTAGGAAAACACACTGTTGGAGGTGTCGTCGATGGAATGGAGAGTGAAGGGGTGTATTGAGCTAGTAGTCCTGACATGCCTTGTCTTCCGTTAGAACGCAGTTAAATTCCTCCTATACTTCGCAAATCTCGATCCGTAATGAGTTCAGAATTTATTGGGCAACTAATTCAATGCGGAAAGTCATTGAAAGCTTTGAATGGTTAAGAACGAATCTCCGCGAAGAGCAGTTGCATTATATAGGCGAGTATAACAAGTTTTCCAATGAATCGATACGTTGTCAGTAATAAAATGAGCGAAAGCCATCCACAATGGAAACATTTACAAGGAGCATGCACAAAAGTCAATGTGATCTAGCAGCAAAATTGAAAGGCTTCCTACTTCACTCTATCCAATGAAACGAGAATTCCCGCAACAGTGATTACTAGTCACCTCTGCCACATATGCTCTCACTTAGTGAATTGTAAAACTTGGGAACTTCGTTTTCCCAAACAACTCGGACATCACAATGTAGTTGGGAAAAAGCATTTATGCATTTGAATTTCTGCTGTCATAATTCGTTTGTCTGTCGACGAATGCCCGCTGTTACTCTTCTCACTTTATGTTTATCGCACTTCCGATTGCCTTTTCGTATCATCGCAATATCTACGATGCTATAAGCGACCACTTAAAGACGTTAAGGTTTGTAGGAGGAGCCGACAAGTTCTTGCAAAAGCGCATTAAGGCATGCGTGTCTGTATGTCAGTTTGGAGGTCCCCAGGCCGGAGCCCAAGACAAGAGAATTCTATGGATATTAATCTGCGCCCAGGATGAGCAGGGGTGTTCTGCTTTTCTAAATTTCTCTACTTCTCGCATCTTTTGGAGCCTCCGTTCTGAAGTCTTCTGGTCTGTCCATTTACCACGTCGCTGATTCTGAAGTC
Source organism: Toxascaris leonina (assembly GCA_022844705.1). Taxonomy (NCBI): domain Eukaryota; kingdom Metazoa; phylum Nematoda; class Chromadorea; order Rhabditida; family Ascarididae; genus Toxascaris; species Toxascaris leonina. Next base: position 14,473 of record JAARMF010000515.1, on the reverse strand, counting down.
ACCACTTTCCAGCATCCTCATATGCCAATTCTTCTTGATTCCGATACGAGCCTCAGTTAGGAGTACAATATGACTAGCCTCAATTAGGAAAATGGCGTAATTCTTAGCCATTACTACTTTATTCATGTCAGTTCACTTCTGGCATTTAGAATTATGCGCTGCATCCGAACGACACATACTTGAAGGAGTAGTTCGTCGCTCAGTGTCGGCAAAGTGATCCTAAACACTCTCTGGTTGCAATGATGGAGCGACTAAGATCGGACAACGTTCTCGAAAAGAAACACAAATATTTCGATGATACTGGCTATGAAGTCCGTATGATTCATACAAATTTTCGTCGCCAAATGCAGTATTACTTCGACATCACATAATTGATACTGATTAGAATAATTCTTGAGGAAAAAAGCTGTGGAAAACAGTAAGTCATCGGCAAAAATATGCAACAACATAAAGGTGCTTTCAATTTTTTTTCGCTGCTCAGATGAGTGCGCATTATAATGATGATTTTCAGTCACGGAAGGCAATCTCAAGACAACGGAGGTATAGTAAAAACAAACAAGCGCAACTTTAGTCGATAATGCTGTCCCTAGCAATTCTCAGGAATTGCAGTTTCAGCAGTCTATGATTTTCTTTAGCGTCTTCGTCAAGCATATTCTCTCTCATTGAGGCGAACAAGTCGTTTTGCTGAAAAGCTACCTTCCTTCTGCTTTTTCTCCCACTCTGCCCTTCACATTTCCAACTTCTAGCTATGAAAAAAGATGCGTACGTTTATGTAAGAAGCAAAAACAGAGCAGGAACAAGAAAGAGCAAGAAGCCGCTAATCCTTCATCTACATTGCTTCAAATAAAACCAACCATCGGAAATAATGAGAGGTTCATTAGAGGAGATTTGCAGCAATGTAGGAATACAAATGAATCGATTGGTGCTCAAAAGCGGACTGCAGTGGATTCATTAGCAATGCACTGAGTGAGTCTATTCCATATACGTACAACGTACAACCGAACATCACTGTGACATTTTTAACCAGCTAGAAGTGATGCTCACAACAGTTAGGAGGGCGACGAATTGAAACATGTCTGAAAATGAAATATCGGAAGAGTGCGCATAATTTTATATCAAAGAATCGAGTCGAAATCGGCTCCATAATATTTCAGCACTTCCATTTTAAGTATTAAGTCAGGTAACGTAATGAGTAGCGATAAAATTTGGCAGAAGCCATACGAGCGAAATGCTCGTATACACTTTATAGTCATTTCGTGCTCGAAACCAAATTAGGTGACGGTCTCAGGGCACAATATCCGAAAGGTGAGCAGTGATGGCTTCGCAGCAATGTTCAATGCATCTTTGCTGCGAAGTATGGCGTTGGATATTTGTTGCCCGTGGTTTCACTCTCATGAAATTTTGCTGCTCATTTAGCTCATTGCAAATCTCATTTTTCGAGCACTTTTATGAGTTATCTCTGGCGCACAACATTTAACAAATGATCAGTGATCACTCAAGTATGGACTTCTATCCATTTCTTGTCTTCCCTTTCGATAAGTCATTATCACGAGACGTATTAATGCCTCTTTGCATACTTCCATTCCTCACTTGTGCCACTTGCAAAATGAGCAATTCTATCCTCGTACCAACTCAAAAGTGCTCATCCCTCCACTGCGCCATTTATTCAGTGTACATCCTTTAATGCAAAATCTTATAGAAGCATTTCTTGTGCTTAAGTCGTTGAGCGAGTACATGCATCTATGTTGCAGAATATTGCGTAATCGCAACGAATGCATCTCAGATGGCTACGAAGAGCGCTATGAATGTTTTCGCTCATTTTGCCGTACTCATTGAGGAGAAGGAAATTCGAGCAGAGGTAAGCAGCTTTTATCAGTTCTTTATTTTCTATGCGGTGATAAAGCAAACTCATCAGTTGTTTTGATATAATCCTATCCACTGACTTACTTCGGAGGGAAGGAGAAGAGGAGAGGAGGGTGAGATTTTGACAGAGATTTTTCATGTTTTGGTGGGCTTTGGATAGTGCGTATTGTGTTATGTGGAGAATTTCAAAAATCCTCTTACAACTGTCCTGGCATAGCGATAGATCTAGCCGGAATGAAGCTATTTTGAGGTACCTTGGATAAGTTCTAGCAACAATATGCTAATGACGTTTGTACCTAATATTTAGGTTCACTAACCACATGCCAGGAAATCACTGGAAATAATTAATATACAAAGCTCTGAGGGTTCATCTGAGGCACTATCAATATATTGTCTCATTAAAGACTTCAGATTTTCGTAGAATGCCTTCATTGAGCCACCCTATCTCATCAGTCTGTTAACATCCTATCCGTTTCTGATAGTTGAATTTAAGTGCCCTAACAACTTCTGCATCATACCCATAGATATTGCTATGGAATACGTGCAGGTGAGTGACAAGTTTCGATCTTCGTTACGATTAGAAAATCAGCCATTGAACAAGAGTAGATACAGTAGTATGGTGAGCATGCGAAAAAAAGCCCGTTCCACGCGCTTTATCGCTTGAAAAGGCCATCTGAGCATCGAAAAGAAGTGCCCATGTAATCCACGATGTCTCATAGGTAGGCTCTCCTTCGAGGGAGAAGAGGGAGAAGGGAAGTCTGAACAGATGTACGAAAAGTAATAGGCGCCACACGTCATAAGTGTACCACTGCTACTTGCATGATAAAAAGTAGAATCATTTTACTACAGTAGACTGCTGCAGTGGAAGAATGCGTACTTTAAGCACTCTGGAGATACGAATTCATAAAAATTTTCTGCAGCTTATACGAGAAGCTTATAAGAAGCGACTGAAGGAAGAGGCACTGTGTGGAAATGAAGCGGAGTATGATGTTAGGAGAGACGTGCAACCTAACAATGCTTCAGCTAAAGCCACCAGCTTCGATCTCAATACAATGCAAATAAATTTCGAGTATATCATTATTCACCCTTGCAAAATTCCGACTTCGCTACTTCAACGTAGTGCAAGAGCGGCAACGGGTCAAGAAGGCTATGCCGGACAGGCTTCTTATGGGAACCAGGGTGACGATTACGGGGCCAACCCGGCTAAAGCGAAGCGGTGAAAAGGCCTGCTCGCCTGGCCAGCGGGGTGGCGTCACTTATTGGTTACAACAATGCAAAACCACGGGCCTCAGTACCCTAATGGAAGCGCATTGTGACCGGCAGCGTCATCGACGTTCGATAGTCCGGTCAGTCACGTGATCAAGTGATATCATTATTCAAGATTTCTCTGAATCGTGTTCATTTCTTAGACAATTAATTTTTAATGAACCGCTGAAACACACATCGAATCACTGCAGAATTTGAAATGAGGCATTGATTATGTGCAAAGTAACTTCCTTCAGTGAATAAATTGCAAACGACTGCTATCCTTTGTAAAGGACGTGTTTATATTCTTGAGTGATTTGTTGTCTCATTGAGTTGTTCGTATAAATCAGACTGTTCGAGTTTTTATTTACTTCTAACTTCTGTGCTCATATTGTTTGTAATAAATATGCAGTAACATTCTTTGCTAAACGCAAATTCGAAGGGCTATTTAGAAACAAATCTTATTGAACTTTGCAAACGGTAGCAATGGTAAAAGCTCGTTAACGGCTTTTTAAGAGATTATATCGCATTTCTAAATATATGCTGTTTTTATCTACTTGCTTGAGATTGAGACCATATGACATGGAACTCGACTGATTTCATTTTGGCATCAGAATCAAGATGTTGCTGCCAGTGCGTCTTCACCAAGGAATGTACTCGATAACGAGCCACTGCTTTTGTTTGTTTCTGCACTGCATAATGTTCACGTACATAATTTTTCCACCTGAAGGTGCCGGAAGGGAAATCATTTCCTCTAGAAAATGGATTTGAACCAAGGAGCTCTGTTAATCCGTTGGACACAGCATCAGGCAAGCTATTTTGAAGCGCTCCATAGCTATTTTACACATCAGTACCAGAACAACATCCACAGATTGCGTCAACTCCTTCGTTATTTTGCGCCGACGAATGTCCTTTCGAGCGTTTCTATGAGCAATATCCAATATTTATTTTATTGGTCGTAGGCGAGTTTGCACTTTTTTGCTTCCCTCCTGTATTCTGGCAGTGAAAGTGCATCCATAGAGGCACTATTAGTCATACACTAAGCACTCATTCCGTAGGACATAAGTAGTGATGAGAAGAAACAAACAGCACAGAAACAGCGGAGAAAGGTGTGTTCATGTATAACTAAAGGCGTGAAAACAAACGGAAAGGAAAAAGTGGAACACTTTCACAACCCTAATACTTGCTGGAACTTTGGAACATATGTGAGATAAATATGACATGTAGCATATTGTAACACTTGAGCGGACCGTCAACAGATCGGGTAAGGCGAATTACCGGCGGGTACAATCGTGGCCTATAACGACACATCATACGGTTTCTTCTTTGATTTCCGTCTGCGATTTCGTTTGTGATGTTGTGGTTGAGTGCCGTTTTGGCTGCAAAAGAAACCTTACTAGAGTTATAAAAAACACCACTTTTTGCACCATTAAGAAGTGTAAGTTTCTCGAGAAGCCTATTTCTTATCTAAACGCGAAAATCAATGCTTAATTGCTACGAGTAGCTTTTGAAATGCTTAAAGTCGCTGAGTTTTGCTTGCAACGTGAATGAAGACAGTAGCATCTCGTATGGAGGCGTGTCATAAAAGTCATTTCTTGGGAGGCCGAAAATATACCTCTGGAAAGGAAAATGACAGGAAGCGTATATCGTCGTCGATGCATTACAACTTTTCCTTTTGCCTTCAAAAGATAGAGTCGGAAGTCCCTGAGGCAATCAGCAAAAAAGGGCTTCCATCGTCTGCCGACTGCCTCACCGAGCGAAGCGTTTCACCCTACGTCTCAAACTGGCCCCTTCACACTTCTCATACCTTGCTCCCCTTTCGAGCGGAAGTCTCTCTCATAACAAATTCGTCTTGGGCATAGACGCCATATATATATATATATATATATATATATATATATATATATATATATAGTTAGTATCCATGGTGCGAATGAGCAGTCACGTCTTTATTTTGTGTCCGTTGTGTCCGTTGACACTGGATGCGGAGGGACATTTGGTTGCACTACGAGTCGTTACCGCTTTATTGAGTTAAGTTGTACGGAGAGCAGAACTTAGTAAAGGTGAATGGATAATTAAAGAGAAATATTGAAATAAAAAAGTACAACGATGGCCAATTAAAGTTATTACCATATTTCGAATCGATCTTCCAATGACAACGATAAATGCTATAGCAATAGCCATTGAAACCAGCGAAAACAGAAACAGTGCAATGAACATCATCCTTCTGATGCAATAAAACCTCCGAAGAGTTCCTTCGCCTCAATCCTCGTCCTATAAAAAAGTATAACAATTTGCTGCTTCTGCGTCATCTTTATACGTACTCATGTGTACGTGTCTATCTGTGCCTGCCTAGCAGATTCGCTCTCCTGATTTATAAATTCCTGTGAATATTAAACACGATCATTCAGCGTACTTTGATCTGCAATCGCCTACTGAGGTCGGGAAACTAATTTATGCGTGAAAATTTGCATGGCTACCGCTAACACAAACGCCTTTTCAAGAATTGTGACATCATTTAATAATGACTTTCAGAATCGATAATGACTTTTGGAGTAAATAGTACTATAAGACAATTCCATTAGTTGGTAGCAAACAATGAGATCAACGAAATATGACGTCATATATTTTTGTCGGCCTAACCGCTAATCAGATCGATAAACGATGAAGATTTGAGCGATCCGAAATATTTGCGAATTTCTTGGCGCATTCAAATAGCTTGATGCGAGATTAAGCGTGTAAGACGCTGTTGAGGATTAGGTTATGGCACACCTTATACTCAAATTTAGTGACCGAAAACACAGAAAGTCGGCAAGCTGTTGTGTCAGAATGTTCTATCTAACCGTACATTCCCCACTCGTACCTATAAGAGTTTTCTAGAATCGACTTCAAATTTTTTGATTACCTTTATTTCTCTCTCCGACAATCTCCATGAAAGGTAGCCTATTTTCCGCTTTTTTAAAAATAGTGCATGATTTTCCGGGTTCATTTAAAAAAGTGCACGATGTTGCGATCTACTCACTCCGGTTCCGTTTGATGAATCTGCCTTTCGTCATGTCTACTCTCTTTTTGTTGTTTTGTCGTACCTCTACCAACTAAACTTTGATTGTAGGCCCCATATTACACACTACTTCTCAACATTATTTATCGTAACATCGAGCGCAATGTCCCGAGGCGTAATTTCTGTGGGAAGGATAAACCATATGAAGGGGTACAGAGAACGCAGATAGCAAAACTGGGCGGAAAACGCCACAAAAGTCTCCTCGAGAAGAATCAGAGAAATTAGTTTCAACCTAGTCGATTATATACCAGCCGACTAATCTTTGCCCTTCCCTTTGTCCTAAAATATTTCTCTTCTGAGATGGCTTGTTTACTATAGCGATGAGCCGAACGCGGAAAACACTGCACAGGGTATTAGGAAAGCTGGGCACTTAAGAAAGAGGAAAACGCAACGTAGCAGTTAAAGAGATTATATTGACACAATCTTGCTTGAAATTCGTCACTTAGGTTCATCTGTCCACAAAAACAGACAAACGAAACATCTGATGGTGATGTTTTGCTTTGCCATAATATAACCCTTTCTTGTTCCGCCCTAATGAAAGATTCGGCACTCGCACTATTGTCAGACACAAATGGCGAGACAATTTCTCATCCACCTACGCACCCACCTAACGATACCCTTCAATGATCCTATAAGAAATAATATATTTTGAAACACCATAAGACTGTTTGAGATGGAAGAAATTTGAAATGAATTTGGCCCCGGTTTGTAATTTGCAAACGAAGTTCTCGGAAGGTTGGGGGGTAGGGGAGGGTGTTGTGAGGTGTTGCCCTTTCTCATCCAGCCGCAATGGGGCCTGATTAAAATGTTCTTTTCTTAACGACCCCTCTTCGATAGTTTCTTGCATTCCAGTTTTCGATTTCTGTTGATTCCGTATGAAAATTTTGGGGAAAGAAGCGCAAGAATGGGAAGCGAGGGGTTGTGTTTCGGAATTATTGAGCTGCGAACAATGGGACACTTTTTCATCCACCTTTCACAAATCCTTGCACTTAACATTGCTGGTCCATAATACCCTCGTTTTCTGGAAAGCTCCAATTTCAACGCCCACTATGGCGATGCTGTAGCTGTGCATGCGCTGATTTCCGCGTGTACGCATGTGCGTACCTCTGGTAGTTTCAGCTTGGATGCCATCGAAGTCAAGGATGCAAAATTCAGTGGCTGCAGTGGGGTGTGGAGATGGAGGGGAATCGTATGCCTCTTGTGAATCAGTCCGCGAAACGTCGCCTAAACATTCAAAACGCAAAGAAATAACACTTTGTAACGTGAGTTCTTACGCGAAAAAATTTGCTATGCAGATTGCGAATGGAAATGTTGCCTTCTTCAGAGAGCTATTTTCAGTGATAAAACAGTGATGACCTCTGAAGGAAGCACAATATGCGATGCCTCCTTATTGATGGCAAACGGCTCAATCATCTGCGATTTTCTGACGATATAGTACTGTTCGCCAATAATACCACAACACTACAGAGGATACTGCGAGACCTAAACGGGGAAGGAGTGAAGGTTGGGCCGAAGGTAAATTGAACAAAAACGAAGTACATGAGATTGGAGGCCATGCTAGAGACGAGGATTCGCGTGGGCAATGTGGAAATCAAAGAAGTGGAACATCACATCTGTCTCGGACAGGAGGTTTACAAGCGCCACAGCCTCAGCTGTGAGATAGCAAGGAGAAGCAACGAGCCTCACTCGCTCGCTCTAACAAGATTGGCATTTTCAACAAAGAAAACGATACTTTGCATGAAGACCAGAGGTCACCTGTCCAATGCAACGGCCCTGAAAGTAGTGACGTACGGAAAAGAAACATGGTCCTTAACGAAAGGAGAACAGCATAAACTCGCAGTCACTCAAGAGGCCACGGAAAGAGCAATGCATCGGGTATCGTGAACCAATAAAATAACAAAGGAAGACTTACGCCACCGCGGCCAACTTCCAGATATACTCACTGTGACAAAGGTCAACAAACTGTCTTGGGCCGGACATGTTGCAAGAATGAAGGATAACCACTGGAGCGCAAAAGTTCTTAGTTGGCTATCACTTGACCAGGAAAGACCGAGAGGAAGGCCACGGCGCAGATGGATGACTATATTAGAGAGTAGGACGATTTTGGACTCGCCAGACGAGCAATAGAAAAGAACGGAAGAAGAGAATCCAGTCAATCATCGTGTCTGAACTGCACCCATGGTTTCAACGAAGATGTAGATAGGGCGACTTCCAAGTATGTAAGTATAAGTACCATTGTTTTCAGTATTCGAAACGTTTTCAAAAGCAGCTCATCCTTCTTAACTACTACTCTTCCTTGCATCGCCCCATATCCCACATCGAGTGATCGCATTGCCAGTAAAAAAGCAAAAACGCTGAGTGCAAAAACCACTAAAATTCCAACAAAACTTTTGGAAATCCGAAGAACTATTATTTCGGATAGCATAACACTAAACTTCCACATTTTCTTAGCTATTCCGCTGCCGAATCTAATTTTTTACGATGCGAAAATGAACTGATGGTCTAAAACTAAAGAATAACAGCAATGATGTGTTTTTTCAATCTCACATTACAGGTTTTCTCCTCACCACTGTTTTGCCTCACTGTGTCGTCATCAGCCGTACTGTCTTTATATCACGCAAGCCGAGATAAAGCCCCTACTGAAATGGGATGCAAAAAACGCACAGTAACAGAAACACTCAAAGAACATTTCAATCGCACTGTCGTTTCATTTGGCCAAGTGGCATGGTCAGTAATCTCGCCTTAAGGAATGAAACAATTTGACTGACAGAATTTGCGAAGTGAGAGACTATTCAAATAAAATCGGTGCTTTTGAGCATGAATTTGCACTTGTTTGCGTTCAGATAATCCCATTCATTTCACTCATTATTCTGGCCAATGTCATTTTGACAAAACTTTGGGCCACTTTTGCATAGATTGACGAACTTTTTAATATATTAGTGATGTTCTTGTTCACTTAGACAAATGTTTATAATTTAGCCTTCATATCGAACAGCTCAGTATCTGTTGCTTATTTCAGTGAGCATGTGATTCAATTGTTGGCGATATTCAGTGAGGTGTGATTTCTCCTCGCAAATCCTCAGCCATCAGCTGCAAAGTTTACAGATTAAAAGTGGCAGTAACCATTAACAACCATTCTCAATTGCAGTTCGAATATAACAGGTTACGTCGCATCTGACTAAGGATTTATTGCGATAGTTGACATTCCTGAGCGTATGACAGATGCATTAATCACTTGTGAAGATTATAGGATTCTTCCCATAAAAAATGATGAAAATCTCCGGCATCAAAATGCGAATAGCATCAGCTAGCGAAAAATCTTCTTTGAGCATCGCCGGAATTAAAAGATCCTAGCAAACTCTTCCAGACTGTCGAATTTTGAGGTTCCCGACTTTTCGGTCCGAACTTTGTAACTTCCCCCTCCCCTCCAACGCTAAGGTGCACTATGACTACGTACTTCGCGCTCAGAAAAAATCATTAGGATTATTTCGTTCCTCATTATTACTAATTGACTCATATTGCTTTGCTTGGTGACACTCCAACTATGTCAGGTTCCTTACGTGGCAAAATTAAGACCTGTCCCTCTTTATGAGCATTTCACTTAGAATCATACCACAGGAAACTTTGGCAGCGCACGTTTTCCTTCCTCGCTTCCTTAGATTTGTGCTGCCGATTAATGCTCTCGTTATTTCAAATACAGAGGATTTATGTCAGGAGTTAGATCATACACTCATATGAAAATCAAAAACGTTACAGCTAAGTGAATAGTACAGACGGTGCACAACTTGGCGAACAGCCCTTGGAATCACCTATGTTCGTAAGGAGGTGTATCTGTATTCACTTATTGCAATTTAATGCTAGATTAAAAGTGTTCACTCGCTCGCTCTAACAAGATTGGCATTTTCAACAAAGAAAACGATACTTTTCGTTTTTCCTCGTCGCTGAGATCGTTCTTTCCAAGCACATAAACGAGTTTGGCAAAGGCAGCCTCCGTAGTCATATCGTAACCGGAGATAACTCCCGTTGTTTGCATGAACTGAGGTCTTATTTAATTTATCCATTTACAAACATTATAAATCCACAAAAACTGTTGCTCGCCCCAAAATATGCCAGCCAAATTGAGTAATGAAGAATGATGTAAAAGTTCCACTCAGATAATTTCTTAATTCCATTTAAATATATATATTTGGATTTCCTCCTTAGCTAAAAACATGTTTGTTCTCTTGTGAAACGATACAATAAGAATGTTCTGGAGATATATGAAGTTTATCGTGTAGCAGAAAACAACCTGTAAGCATTTTCTTCCCATTCCTGCCCCCGATTCTTTTAAACCACCAAATACTCTCAACGACTGCAACTTTATCACAAATCGAACAAACTTCAGCAGTGATTTTCACTATATTGGCAGCATAACTGTTTTAAAATATACTGTGAAGTAAGGCGACAAGCAAAGATTGACTCAAATATTATTGACATACAAATTCTCCAGGTCACAAATTGGTAGTCAGCGAAAATCTGAGGGGTTGTTCATTAATTTATAAAACGATTTCCTGAAAAGAGGCAATTTGCCTGAGCTTCAACCTCAGTTTCAGTTCCGCAGTCATCAGTTGATGGGACCGACTGTTACGATTTGTGAGTCTGATCATTGCGACTTGTTGGAGCCGCTAAACTTCAAAAAGGGGCAGGTCGCCCGAGCAGCGTCTGTGAGAAGCTGAAAACGACGCATTTTAAGTGGTAATGGAGATGCATGGGACGGAAATATTGGCGAAAAAAAAGATGCCTTAATGGAACCGGGGGGGGGGGGAGGGGGGTCGGAAATGATCGTGGAAAAGGAGGACGGAGTTGAGCAACGGAAGTTGCTCGAACCCAACTCCATCATTCGCTTTCTAGACTAAGACTAAGGGACGCCCAGATTTGAGAGCTTGGGAGCTAAAGGAGGCTCCCTCCGCTTTGACTGATCACCATCACCATCTGTCCATTCGTTAGATCGCCTCTTCTTCAAATTCCCTCCGCAACTATATTCGTACTCTGGCCGATATTCATTCTCGAAAGGTGCAACTGCGAGGAGTCCAGGCGAACGCCGATTATTACTGTCAAGAGTTCTGGCGAATGCAAATCACTGAACATAAGTCCTTTGCGTAGTATTCATTGTTTGAGTAAAAGCCGAAACTCAGCTCACTAATACCAATGACAGAAATTGAAGACTGTAAAAAAGAACTTACTAGACTTGACTCATACACTCTTTCAACTTTGCCCGACTTACACTGCGAGCAACTGACAAGTATGCATCCTCGTTTTGTGGCATGGTAGAGAACAGAATGAAGATCTTTATTGTTTGGTATATTGCCCATCCCGTAGGTCTGGATTACGCAGCCACGTATTGGCAATTGCAGATGACGTTCCATCTGAACATCGCACTTTCGGTCATTGAAATGGGCGCATGAATCCACTATGGACCTCGCAAAAAGGATTGCAGCATAACAGGAAATTGAGACAAATATTCGGGTTTCTGATTCGTGGTTATGCTGATGAAGAAGCTGCCGACCAATTCCATGAACCAATCAGATGAAAGTCACTCAAATATGTCAATGGTTTTTGGGACTCTAAGGCTGACATTCGCAGATAAAAAGACAATTCTCAGTGACTGGCCTTCACAGAAAAGAGCTCAGCACAATTACTATGTTTACTGAATTAGGGAATTAAGCAAATGGCTGAGCAAATTCTGCTGAGATATGCAAGTTCACCTGCCGTGTCAGGTGAGTAAGGTATCAGATGATGGTATTACCTGCAAATGCTGAGGAAGCAAACGCACGTGTAGCAACTATTAGTATTGTGTTGGATTTAATATTGCGCAATAACAGTTATTAACGAGTAAACTAGTGAGCACTGGATTGGGTCTATGGCAGCGAAATAGAATATTGTGCATTTGCAAATAGTCTTCGACAGGACAGACTTTTTGAAACGGGGATAATTGTCTGAAACAAATGCGGGATTCCAATGCTTGCACTCGCTTAACACCTCCATTTCAGAATCTCTTGATAATTTGCACTTGTGGTCTATTCACTATTGCTGTTGTGGCTCTATGGATTCTTTTACCCGTCAAGGGCACACTCAGAGAAGCTAACCGAAGAATGTGAACTCATTATGAAACTTCACTGAGACAATTTCAGTCAGGTGGTTAGAACTCTCTCAGCATTGAGCTTCAATCTTTTATGAGTCTCATTTTCGATCAGAATCCTTCTTGCTTTACGATATTTAGTGCACAACCTTACATTAACGGCATGAAAAAATTCAAATTTCTATAATCATGATGAGAGTGATAAGCCAACAGAATGAGCAAGGCACTGAAATTAATATAATTTCATAGCAACTAAGAAGTTGCATTCAGCACGGAGCTTTCCACACGCATTCCAATCGACGCCATCAGTTCGCTCTAAAACAATTTTCGAGTGTTAATTCTTGTAAGATCATATTAACAGACGGGCTGAACCGGAACAACGTCTGAAATTCTCGTTGAAGAAATAACAGTTTTGCATTTGCTGAGAAATGAATCGCCATTAAAAACGATTTGGTAACACTGGACGAGATCTACTTACCGTTTCCGGCTTGATAGATGGATAAATTCGCAGTATTGAAACGTCCTTACACAGATTTTGACAAACTCTGAATGGCGCGTTGGCTGACGTTTTTGGCTTTAGAGAACTATCGTCTGAAAACAGATTTCATAAGTGGGTCTTTAGAAATTGAAGAAATTATGCGCGATTGTAAAACACTGGGAAGAAACCTGAATCAGATTGTTGTAAAGAGTAGGAAATGGATGAAAAATAAATTTATGGGACATTTCAGCACTTTTAACGATATTCATTCCCGGATGTTCGCGTATCAGTCCCACTGTGCATTTGGGCTCGCAGCAACTGCAGACCACGTCAAAGAAATTTAGCCCTAGCGCAATTATTTACTATCGGATACCAAGGAGACCTGTTGTAAAAATGCAGCCTCACTTAAAATAACGCCTGCTATCGAGGCGGAAGTGAAAGACAATGAAAGTGGTCGATAAGGGAAGTTAAGGGAAACAAAAGTTGTTTTATGCAACAATTGTGAAACATTGATGAAAGGCTTCAAGTGAGTAAAACTACAGATAAAGGTGAACATTCTCGACGAAGTTGGTGGTAATGAAGAAAGTGTAGCAGTCGTTGACTATGTGCACAGCAGTTATCGCTCTTACGAATGCAATCATAACACTTCTGCACTTACGATAAGTTGAAAAGGGGTAAATCACAATGGGCAAATTGAATGCAATGTAGATCGGCAAATAAAAATTTGTCCTTAAGATGAAGGTAACAGTGTTCATTTATGCTAGTGTCGTACATCCGAAAGCCTTTAAAGGTGGTAAGCCTTTACTGGAAATTTGCTTCTCTTGGGATTGCTTCAACATTCAACTCACAATGAAGAAATGCGTCGAAACGAACGAGGCGAGGATGGTTGGGACTCTCGAAAGCGTGCATAGAATTGCTGCTTGTCTTGGTTACGCGATTGCCTCTATACAACGAACCGTCAAAGAAAACTGTGACCTGTAAAGGTATTCACTCTTGCTTTCTTCCCCATCACATTTTTCAACACACAGAAAGACTCTTTTCGAAAGTACTTGATAATGCTCGATGATGTAAGTAGGTAGAGATGCTAAATCTGATCGAGCAATCAGCCATAGTGACAGCAACTTCTTTGTGAAGTGCAGCATGTAGACAACGGGCTTTTACGCCATATACAGGCTTTTGCATGAATTCCACTGAGGGACACTCCATGTCTGTGTTAACGATCTTTTGTAAGGATGAAGGAGTAAATAAGGGATCGCTGAAATTTCTCCGGTAAAACTCAAAAAAGTAAAGTATTCAAAGGTTCCGCAACGTTCATCGCTGCTTGAAGTGGACAATAGAGCAGCGAAACTCGCTTGATTTATTTATGCCTGTCTTGTTCACCACTTTTGTTCTTAAATTTTGAAACGGATCTTTTTCTTCTTAAACGTTCAAATAGCAGTCTGAGTGGGCTCACCGCTGGGATCGGAATGAACGCTGCGCATAGCAGAGCACCAAAGAAATTATTTGGCGCATCCGACCTTATTTCACGCATCGGTATCTGAAATTTCACGCATGTTTGAGATCTTAGGAGCTCCAGAGGCTGGTACAGATGACCAAACGGTAGCGAATGACAAAGCGCTCGCACTGAGAATCCTACAGAGTTGCGCAGTGCAAGAAGCTGAATACGAAGAAAGCTGCAGGCAGGGTCTCAAACGTGACAATAAACCAC
>JAARMF010000514.1:50043-73425 GCA_022844705.1 Toxascaris leonina | reverse complement strand
GGGGGGGGGGGAGAGGAACGCGTATTGACCGTGCGCCCTCATCCTTCCCTCCTCTCATTTTTCTACTCCTGCGTTTCCTTGTTGTACAATTTGCAAGCGCCATAATTCTGTTTAGATTCCATTTTTTAAGTTCACAAACATAACAATCTCGACGCCTATAAGCAACAAATATGGTTTTTGGTTGATGCTTGCTTACCGCAGTTTGATTTTTAGTGCAGCGAATAATGGCTAGCCCCGTCTCACTGCGTCGATTAGTTATGCAAATTTTCCCTATAGCTTTCTGCTTAATTATAATTTTCTTTCACAACTGGTTTGACGGGAAATTTTTATTTATTTTATTTATTTATTTATTTATTTCGCCATCACCGGACAATAGGCAATTGTTTGCCTTTATGTCGCACCAAAACCTTCAATTCAACGGTCACATTGGCTGAGCAAGTTGCGCAGTTCAGCCGCACAGTACTTCATCGATCTCTGCCCCATATTAGCTTTGTAAATTTTAAATTTATAAAATTAGTAAAACAAAGAAAAATTAGTTTTATAAAAAAAGTTTCTGCCAAATTCATGCCATCAAAGCTTGGAATGTTATATCTTAGCTTAAAATGTTTTCAGTAATTTTATTAATTGTCATCGAACTTTTAACGATAATCAGGTATATCCTATAAACACATATTGCAGTATAGAAACATCTGAATAAGGTGATCGAAATGGGAAAATGGGCACTTTGGAGATTTGTTAGATGTAATGGACGATACGTCATCAAAAGGCGATATGATTTGAATGAATTGAATGTTTAATTAGGCGAAGGTTTACCGCAAATTGAGCAGCAATGGCCAACCGGTTGAAACGGTGCTACACAAATGTTCTCAGCAATTGGACAGCGTTGATATGCACATATGATTTCCATAATCTGCAAATAAATCAACAAATTTTACGTCATCATATTATTGCAAAGTTGAGTGATAACCTACCAACTTCCTTTCACCTCGACTAAAAATGTGCAAACGATTTTCCCTCATTTCTACCAAAAAACGCAAATGAGAAGGAGCGCATGTGTTTTTCTCGCACAAGTTGTGCATGCAATAATTTTTCCATCAAAATCTTCAACAGTCTTTCCATTCGGTGTTTGTCAAGCCTCACTGCATTTACGATTGCTCAGTAAATGGTGGACCACATTCCATAATATAAAGCACTTAAAGTACACTAGCAATATTTGAACATTAAAAAATACAGTTTCAACGTTTTGGCTCCAGCCTGAAGACATCGCTTCACTATGAACTCACGTTTGGTTCAGCATTACTGTTGAATATCCCGGAAGGATTTCTCTCAGCCTTCGGAGCGAGCAATGTGACCGTGTTCGTGAACTTTGGCCACTGATAGGCAATATCGTCAATAATTACATCGGATTTCAGTTTTGGTGCCAAAACGAATTGAAATTGGCCCTCCATCGTCCACAGGGTTGACAGATCGAACGATTTACCAATCACGAGCTGAAGTTTGCAATCTGAGAGAGTTCAGAACAGAGGCATTGAAACGGCTAGCTGCATTGAGGACAATGTATTTACTTTTGTCAGTCTGTAAGGATTGGCAAAGAGCTTTGAAAAGAGGGTGGATAAGGGAGAAGATGAGAACATCCAAAATCATCATTCGAAGTTCAAAACGCCGATATGATTCACCTACCTCAACGGTTCACTCCTTCCATAACCCTTTTCGGATGCCCCCTGACATGTTCACAAGTTTAATCATTTGAGGTCAGACATACTCGGCATATGATTTTCTAATTCCGCGACGAAAAAGTGAGTATCCAAGATAGAAGCATCCACGATCTGCATTTTGCAATAACGTTCATCATGGCAGCTGTTTGATAACTTGCCAAGAAAACAATGAAAAAAATGCAGCACTGCACCAGCATTACGATCGGACCAATCGCTCATGAAAGTCCTTTGCATATAGTCAATTTTTCCGACTCCAATCACTCATTAAAAACTTTCCAAAATGCAAAATTTTTGATTCACTTTCAAAATCATGACGCCTTCAAAGTTGATCACTTCGTGGTGCCGAATGAGCTTTCCTATTTATTCCACACTGATGCACTTTTTTATTTTGAGTGAATGATTGCAATCTGTTTCAATGTGGCTCAAGCTAGAAGTTCAAACTATCGGAGGTGCAGAAAAATCGATCGGAACACGTCGGCTACCCTTCGAAAAATGTCATTGGAACTATCACGGAATGAGAAAACGTTATAAGATAGATGCAGCTACTTAGCGAAAAGAATTTTGCTGATATGGAGAGAACATAACTGGTGTGTCTTTTATTTGCGGACAATTTGCAGGAAATTTTAGGACATTCTGCTGGTACATCGTTGAAAACTTAAAGTCACTGATCCTCTTTCTTCCCTCCTAGTCCATCCATTTCCCTCTCTGCGCCTCCAGATGTCGTTGGAATCGCAATGATGTCAACCCTCCAGTTTAACTGACAGCTGACATCTTTTTTCCCCCCAGCCTCCAGGAATGTGAACATTTCTTTTGTAGGCATTAATTGTCATTTAATTTTTTTGCATTTAGCTGAGCCTTATATTTATAACGACATAGTACACCTTATGAGTGTGACACAGATAGAACACAGTATCGTTAATGAAGTCGAAAAGCAGAAATCAGTTTGGCTGCATCACTTTCCGAGATTCTCCCCCTTTCACATCAAATTTTACTGTGTGCTCGAGGTTTACGTACGGAAGCTGAGGAGGTAGTATGTGGGTGGTAGGGCGAAGAGATGGAAAAAACCTTCCAAAAACGACCCATGTTTATCCGTGGTTGTTTTAGTAGATCAATAGTCCTTAAATGCAATTTCTTTTTTGTTTGAGATCATTTTTTTACTCGCTAAAATCATTCTTTACAATATATCCACTGAAGGAATTGAGGTGAACCATCATCCTACTATTGATTTAATTTTTTTCTGCATTTTGTAAAGTCATCTCAATGGATAAATATTTGTACGAAGAGTGTTGTTTCGATGCTCTGTAAACTTTTTATTACTGCATAGATTCGTCCTTTCATCATAAAATTTTGACTAATTTGTTTATCATTTTGTATATTCAACTCGACCGTCTTTCCAATACGCAATTCGCCAAGCGATTATGCAATTCACCTTAATGGCGTGATGTATCTTAGCTGAGCTGCATAAGGCAAATGGAGTATTGAATCAATGGTGATGTCGTGGAGAGATTTCTAAGAATTCGCCCAACAACCTGCTTTCGCTAAATTTTGGCCAAAAGCTTCTTTCATGGCCAAAAGGTTCAACTTCGATCATCGTCACTCTGCATGATCTTCAAGAAATTTTGTGGATATAGAGTAATCAAAGTGAATTTTAGAAAATTAACGAAGCATTTATTTTTGATATTATTTCGATATTTGCACAACTTATTCGTTGTTATGAATTCTCCCTCACTCACCATTAAGCCTGTCTATTGCAGCTAAATGTCGTAAAAGTTTGAAACTTACAGTGCTGTATAGGCATCAATGGAACTTTCCTGTTTGCTGTCTTTCCTCGATGATGTGAGGATTCGTTAATGAAGGGACTTATGAAAGTGAATATTCTGTAACGAATTTCATTATTCGACACTTCTCGCTGCAAAAACAATTTCGAAATATATTCTGCATTGTTATTGTTCATTTCAGTCAAAAATTAGCATTTATGTTCGACGGTCTATAAAGAAATTATTCACAATGTGCCTAAGTGAGTGCACAAACTTGATTCGACTCCTGTTTTTGTCATAAGTGTACAATGTGTATTTGTTGAGCACTTCGCGACCATCGGTAAATCACGTGCACTGAGTTGCCTCACTGTGATGCGATCAAACATCACACTTTGTAATTTCACCGATGATTGGACTTTAATGCATTTCAAACACTTCATCTTCCTTCCTCATAGCATGCAAGCGATACCCTTGTGCAAAGATATGAAGGAAGTAAGCAATTTAGCTGAGGGGGGAGGGAGGGATATAGCAGTCTTCATGCCCAACGAATGTTATTCAAAGTGCTGATAACAGTTTTCACAGTTTGACAACGCTATCTTTGTGTGCACTACAACAGTCAATAATTCCGCAGTCACTCAATTTAATTTAATACACATCCATAACGAATATGGTTCACGACTCAACATAAACGTTCGCACTACAAACTCTGCTATTCTTCGCGATTCCGGTCTTTTCCTATGCAAGCGTTGGTTCACACTTTTAGTCATCTAGCCGTGCGAATATCTCTTCGAATCCTTTATAAATACTAGCAGGATCTTCCAACGTTCAGCGGCCGTTGAGGGCAATCATATCTACCTTCTTTATATGATCTCTATCCACACCACTCCCCCCCCCCCCCTCCCCCTCCTCTTAAATGAAAACCATTCCATCGTGATGCATAATCTGAGACGTACAAGGCAAAAACTTTTACACTTTTTGAACCAAACTCCTCATAAGACTTCCACCGTTAACATCAATCGCAGCCTTGCTTCACTTTTTAATCAGATCCGAGACTATCGGCATTCCCGGACGTCTCGGTTGTTTTTCTCTTGGCCGCCATTTCGCGCGTTCTCTCACTTGGCGGAGTATTTGATACATTCTAGACTGCGCTATTTCCCACTGCGTCTTATAGATAAATCCTTGCTAACACTCATATTACTTCATACACTTTCAGAAATATCATCTATTTACTCATTTATTCTGAAATATTCATCAAAATCCACATATATCTATTGAGGTGATATTTGTTGGACAGTGTTTGGTGATGACTAGAAATAGAATCACAGGATTCATTTTTCTGTCGCTAATCAGCATATCACAGTTTCGAATATCATCTACGAGAGTTCTTATAGATCGCTATTCATTTTTTATCAGTGGAGACAGTGATGAGCAATTTCAGCCACGGAAGCTTCATCTCAGTTTCCATCTCAGTGAAAGCTCTATTAGTCGTAAAGTAGCACAAATCTCAAACTATTCTATGTCGAACCTCATCCTCTTATCGTGCACCTTTCTTCACCTGCATTGCTTTAGGGCTTTAAGCAAGCGCTTATCTAAACATGATCTTTTGTGCGCTTTTTTTGATTTCTGTGAAAAAGTGATTGTACAAGCTGAAGTCCCGATCTCGAGTTCGAGAAGACGTGAGTGAGTTGGCTAGATCTGCTTGTTAATAAGGCTGAGAATATGCGGAGAATATTAGCCTTCTTCCACTAGTCTTTCATATCAAACTTCTTCCTAATTATTGCCAGTCTCGCCCTCAACAATTTTGTTATCATTTGTAGACGAGAAGAAGCAATGATGTGTTTTAAGAGGGACATGCTCCAGCAAACTGTGACAGCTTCCTGTGACGTTTCTCAAAGAGCACTCTATGAAAACTCACATAAGACTAGTTGTGCCATCGAGCCGACACTTTCGTGATCATCACATGGCTCTGTGCTATTCCCCTGCTCAGACTATCCCTTTTATGTTCCTGCAATTATGGCATTCCCTATGATAGGTTCGATGTATTGCAATTTTCAATTTGCATTACAAAATTGTTGTAAAGAAGATCGTTTCTTACTATTGGATAATGACATATTGCAATAGTGTCGTGAATATGTTGACTTGAAATTTGGGACGAAGAAGGCGGAAATGGGGTGGAATTGATCGCATGTTGTATTCTCTTCATGATAATCTGTACATATACATATCGACTTCCCCAAATTTCGATGCCGGAATTGCGTTGTGGTGACACTCGACC
Source organism: Toxascaris leonina (assembly GCA_022844705.1). Lineage (NCBI taxonomy): Eukaryota > Metazoa > Nematoda > Chromadorea > Rhabditida > Ascarididae > Toxascaris > Toxascaris leonina. The sequence continues at coordinate 67,678 of JAARMF010000514.1, read as the reverse complement.
CGTATGTGCACATACATGTGTTTCGACCACTCAGTTGAGAGTCACAAAATTCAATGTGCAACATATGTTAACCGCCTTTACCTTTAATTTTGAAAGAAGATGCACGTATTTAAAGGTGCTAAAAAATTTGGGTTCGTTTAGTCATGGTCGGATCACTCTCTTAGAGTCGTCGATTCAAGCAACAATGAATCTCTTTCAGAGGAGACGATGTGTAAAAGCATTCGGCCCGATGGGATTGAATTTCATCTATTTTGTGTTTGCCCGGGTGATTTACTATTATCATCATAAATTTTGAAGTTGTCTGTCAGTGAGTGGGAATGTGAACGTAATGTTCGGAATAGTCCCTCTAACTGATCTGAAATACCACATTTCTAGTATGGTTGTCGTCGAAAAATGAGAAGCGAGTTTTCTCGACGACATTACGTTCATTCGAAATATATGGTTTGGAAACAGCTGTTAAAAAATGTTATAAGCAGGCAATTCTCATAAATTTGGCTCGAAGCCTCGTGCCGAATATCGTTTTCTTAGCAGCCTTATCATTTAAGCATGCAAGTACGGGTGAGGTTTCGCACTGAATTTTAACATGATTATTTTTGGTGCAGCTCACATAAAAGTGAGCGAATAGGGCCAACAAAATCCTGATAATGCGGCACGAAGACAATACCTAGAGAACTTTGCAACTCAACTTGTTGGCATAGGCCATATTTCTGCATAAATGCGGAAATTTCATCAAAGTGGTTTGCCACGTTAGCTTGTGGTGATAACAGATATTGCAATTATTTTGATTAGATGATGAAGTAGGTGCAACGGCTGTCATCACTACTCATATGCAAAAACTTTGCCCGTTATAAAATAGCCACTGTATTGCTTGTTTTGCTAACTCAATTTCAGTGAATTGCGCTCGAAAAGATTATTTGTGTTCTGCAAATGTGTCGCTTATGTTCATCGTGTTTGTGAGGATGATATGTGATCGGTTGCGTTAAAATGTTGACTTTATTTTGTTTCATTCGAGCGGAAAAATTTCGTTATTGGCCTAATGAGTGAAAGGAAGGAGATTTACTCGCATTGTGCGCTATAGAGTCGCATCGATGCTAAAGTGCGTTGCCTCTCTAGATAAACACCGCGACAAAGCCTCGAGCTCAAGTGTACCAACCCTCCTATTGCACACACTAGAGCTCACAACCAATTGTCCTCGAACTAACCATACTAGCGACATCTTCTAAGTGATCATTCTCATATCTCGTTTTCATTCTGACTCTTCCTGAAGTCACCTTAAGTGTCCGAAACTTTTTCTGCCGTCATCGAGGGTTAGCTGATTATAGCTTTGGAACTTTGCTCAAAAAAGTTTAACTTAGCTGAAACATACATGCAAATCTGTCATATAGGGTCTCAGTCGGAGTGAACAATATAGCGAGGAAATTTATGAGTTGCTACTGTGAAATTAGTAACACTATGGCTTGTTTATTTCTGCTTTAGGTTTTAAGATTTTTAACTGTACTCAAATACCATGGACGATTCAAGCGACTTCATTTCTTCGGAAGAGTCGTTGCAGTTTGTGAAACATGAATTCTAACTATGGCCTATTTATGTTTCTGATGATTAACCTTACTCGACCTCGTTCAACGGATTTTTTAAAACAAAATTCAGATTTTTCACGACAATTATCAAACTTCGAAGAATAAGTTCAGTGCTGTGGTCCTTTCTCCAATTAAATCTTTTCTGCTCTAAAAGATTGATAATACAAAACGAATAGGAATTGGGAAATCAAATTGCTGGATGAAGGGTCTTTCTTAAATGTGCAAATATCTGGTTGGCAAAGCAGTTTGTGTTTGTTGAACCAGCAATGTCCGAATTGCAAATGGAAATGTCTATTGGAACAGTGCTAAAGCGCCTGATGAATTGTTATCCCGATGCATTTCACTTGCGATTGCGACAATTAACATATTGCATTATTTCTCAACGCATTTCGATCGGGAGTTTGTTTGAAAGTCGGTAAGACAATCTTCGAAGCAGTGCACATTCTTTGCGCTCTTTCGCAATTTGATTAGTTACTACTCCTATTCTATCATATTGGGCGGAATATTCCTGAATAGAAGAACCATTTCACTTGATCACTTGATTGACCGGACTATCGAACGTCGATGACGATGCCGGTCACAATGCGCTTCCATTAGGGTACCTAGGCCCATGGTTTTGCATTGTTGTAGCCAATAAGTGACGCCACCCTGCTGGCCAGGCGAGCAGGCCTTTTCACCGCTTCCTTTTCGCCGCTTCGCTTTAGCCGGGTTGGCCCTTAGGGATCAGATGCGTAATCATCACCCTGGTACCCATAAGAAGCCTGTCCAGCTTGGTAAGACCTGCCAGAGCACGAAGCTCCGCTGGCATAGCCTTCTTGACCCGTTGCCACCCTTGCACTACGTTGAAGTAGCGAAGTCGGAATTTTGCAAGGGAGAAGGACCATTTAATGGAGGAAAATTATGTGGGAGATCGGGGGGGGGGGGGGGGGGGCGCGCAGATTGAACATTACTGCTCCAGCTTAGCCACAGGGTGCGTTAATTTAATTTCAAACTTGTGAGGTATGGGTGAATTGACCACCACGAATAACAAAAAAACCAGAAGTTTGAAAGTAACGACAACACTTTCTGAATACGACCCATCTGGAAATGATAGTTTTTGTTAAATATTTATTTTCTCCTCATTCAGTGATTATGTAATGAGCAGCGTCAACATTGAGAAAAGAAATGCCGGTTAGTTGCCGAAAGCAGAAGAAGAGCTTCAGATTTATGACGGAAATAAATGTCACTGCCACAGTGATCAAGTTTGCCCACTCTAGTCGCAACCACTGTGCGGTTTTTTTCCGGTGAATAGATCGAGAGAGTGAGATCATTCTGCATGCATTTCAGATAGGCAGGTGCTTCTACATGACGTCATAGGGAAATATTATGACGTCATTGTCCTGTATCCATTTCGACTAGATTTCGAGGAAAAGCTTGCTTTTGCTCGTTTCAAGCTATTTCTCGCTCATGGAAACTAAATTGGTTACATAACATATCACATACTTTTTGAAGGATTTCCATCGCGAAACCGATAGCAAAAACATCCAACGCAAGTTTTTATGCCAACTGAGCACGACGCTCCAATGTAGAAAAGGTGTGATTAGTATTGAATATGATAGTGCATTTCTATAGAATATTATCAATAAATCACAAAGGTCGAGATTCTCTTCCGTTTCCTCTCTTCCAGGCTCTTTTCCGGGCACTTTTTTTGCACAGAGCCTTTCGAAACAACTTTGTGTCGTCAACATTCGAAATTACAGTGAAGAATGTGGAAGTAGAATTTGTGCAGTGTGATTATTGCAAACTGTGCTTGTCCAGTTGGAAAGGTCATGCTCGATGTTTATCACTAATCGCATCAGAAGAGAGGAGCAATAATGATTTTGCTTCAAATGTTCAAATTATTCACTCATGCAGTCGTCACATTGTTGAGTCACATTGTCTCTGATGCCATCTACGGAATCATCTACCAATCGCATAATTATGTGTTGAATCTTCCCACTCTTTATAATTCAAGAAATTATGACTTTATTCAAGAAATCTCAGTTATGGGGATAGAGAAAGATGATCGGAACATCAGTGTGGGCTTAGAATGGGAAATTTGCTTTTTGAAGCATAAACGACGTGAAAAAAATGCAGGCACGTGAACCGAGAAGCGATAGAGCATTTATGTTTTTGTCAAATATGAAGATGTTTCAAAGGGATTTTTATAAGTCAAGAGGAGTTGTGGCCTCCTTTCCCTTCATTCTTTCTTATTATATTCTCCTGTTTAAGAAAAGAGATGTATTGTATTCTTTTGTTCACATCAAAAATGTTGAGCTGCGTTATACAACGTGTCGGAAACGGATATGCCCTTCTCAGCTCGCATTCAAGCGTTTATTTCGACACCCATTTCTCGATCAAGTAGAACGATACGGTTGTGCTATGAACTGTCACTCCCCTCCACTCGCAACACTACAACCTCAAATTTTCTACCACACAAATTTTCTCATTTCCGTCAGTGAGATGCATCTTTTCTCATCGTTTCCATCAATCACTTTTACAAATCCACCTCAATAAATACCCTCGTCGATATAATATTATTCGTCCCTTTTATAAGTTAAACTTGAACTTGCAAATGCGAATAATCACCCAGACGGAACGTAATGAAAACACTATGTGAAGGCATTGATGTTGCTGGGAGTGTATGCGTGAGTGCCATTTGATTTCACGGAAGGCGATGCATTCGCAGTCGTTTCCGACTTACGATAAGGCTCATATTTCACCTCAAAGAATTAAAGTCAACCTACTCTTCAATCAAGAACCGGATCAGTTTTCTGTAGTTCATTCTGCTGTTATTTTAATTTCGAGTTTTTCAATCCCAATTTTCGAGATATTATTCTGCTTCACAACATTGTTATAGCGATAATTATACTTCATCTTCCTTTTATCCGCTATAGCTAACGAAAGGGTGTTATGGCTAACATACCGATGGGCTCAAGTTACTATTTGCCGAAATGGGCGAGCGCTTTATGAGAGAACGAAAATAACGTTCAATCAAGTGATATTACGTTTGTGAAGTGGACAGCGAGCTCGTTGCTTCGTATTTTCAGCATTGCGAAATGAACGACTGCTTTCTTTTAAGTAAAATGAATTGAGTGCTACGAGTACTTAAACTACTGAAGGTGTTAAAGTTAAAGATATTTGGTTGAATACAACATGCAAGTTATGGTAGAATAACCAGTGAATGAAGTGTCGAGAAAATTGGTAGAGGGAAGCGGGCGATTATTGAATACTCATATCGCTGAAGCTTACGTCAGAGGGTCAAGTCGGCGGTGCATTTTACTGCACACTCTATTTCACTTTGACCGTGTTTCTTGAGGCGAAAAAAATTGGGCCGGAAAGAACTACGGATGCCACTAGTGAAAAGGCGCCCCTAGTGAGTGGTGGAATGCAATGTGTAATGGAATATAGTAGATAAAACCCGTTCGGTGCGCAGGTTTCCATGTATAAAAAAAAGTGATTCCTCGTAGATATACCCCTTCTCCCCTTCATATAACCCAGTCGAACTTATGCGAATTTTGATAAGTTGTGAGCAATGGGAGCTTCCGCTCATCAAATCTCACCTCTAGCCTTAATATAAGTCTCATCGCATTGAATATAGAGAAATTGGATTCTAGACCTATCTGAAATAAATGAAGGATTTAAAATGAACGTTCATAAGATGGTTGAACAATTCTATTGATGTGCACTCGACAATATTTCATCGACCAAAAATTTTAGATTATATTCGGTATTTTTAATGGCAATATTCGATTTCATTAAATTGATATTGTGTATTGCTTCACTTTAAAGCAAGATCTCAACATCCGATGTTAGAACACTCATCATACAGTTATATTGCCTAGGGGCATCGAGATATATCGCTCGCAATGAATTATTGCGAACTAATGTTCAGTGACCAGCTGCTCATTATCTCTAGTTATTTTGTGCTCAATGTTGAGTCGAATATTTTCGTGGTCAATTGTTTTACCAAATATCTAATCAACGGCCACTTCCTCAGCAATCACTGTTCAGAAAAAAAAATGCGAATTTCAACTACTACAGAAGATTATGACTGCAGCTGCTTGGCTTTATGTATGCATCTGCTTCTATAGCAAACTATGGCATACAAGGAAGATATGAATATTTATCAGAATGAAGACAGGGCTTTTTTTCAGAAGGTGAGGGTTTTTGACAGAGGCAGTATTTCGATTCATTAGCCTTTAAAGAAATTGATATTTACATACGTCGTATTTCTTGAAGTTTATGGGAAATTTTGTTGGAGACCGAAAATCATCAATGCAATTATGCAGCAGCTTCTCGCGGAGAAATCTAATGGCTAATTTGCAGATTCATGCGCAAAGACCTGATAAATAATTAATATTTTTTCGTCTTGGACCGTTTTTGTCCCTCGAAAATTTGCTTATTTCACCGAAGAATTTTTGATGATTCGCATTTTGTGGCTCTAATTCCCATCATATTCTTCCATATGCATCTCCATCTAAAAAGTAATTATTTTTGCTTGAATTGTTTTTTTTTCAGTGTCTCGGTATTCAGCTAGATGCTTCTAGAGAAATAGCCCCTTTTTGCTTACTTTGGTGGGCGCGGCACACAAGAGCAGTGGAAAAGTGATAGGCCGATTGATGATAAACACACGAACCTACCGCTCAATATTCGAAAGAAATGCACTCGTTAATTTCTTTTTCATTCGAAGAGCTAAATTTCGATGGCATATTGCAGATGAACTTGAATTTGTTTATCGGATATTTTCAATTGCGAAATCTCATTGAGGATAACGCCAAGAATCCATCGGTTGGCTATTTTTGCTTGGGGTGCAACTTTAGGAGAACCTGTCTCCTCGTGAAAATGCCACTTACAACCGTTTGACCAGTGAAGGGATTTCTGAGCCTTACTTCCATGTGCCTGACTTCGAAAAAGCTTTGATTTTTTTGAGTGGTGGGAGGGGAGAGGTGGGCGTTCCACGATTTGTGGAAAGCGAAGTAGTGCTAATTGTATGAAGCACATTGCTGATGTCAAGAAGCTAGTGAAATTAGACTATAATGGGACATGTTTCCGCCTTCTTTTCTGATATTCATTGGAAGTTCAAATGCAGCTGTTATCTTTTACGTTTGTGTTGCCTCCACATTTCAGACGGAAGAGTACTAAATATGGATCTTTTTATATCGATCTTTTTCGAATTTTGTGTTATATTCACATATGCGTCAAAAAGGATCATGACGACAAGCGACGGTTACAATGCACGAAGCACTTATTGCACAATAATATGACGGCTTCTGCGAGCTTAACTTCTGCCTAGAAATGTGCTCATTCGTTGATGAATATACGAGTTGCAATGTGTATTAAACTGAAAGCTTCGTAGGGCAATAAAAATTGAAATCTCTGCTCGGTTATGCTCAAATTGAAGAACTTTGTTCCCTTTTGTATATCAGTGTTTTTCTTCATTAGCATTGTCCTCGTCAAGCGTTCATTAGCATAAGTCATTCATCTGTTCGCTTAAAACCCTTTTCTATTCGGGGATTGTTTTCTGAACAGAGTTTTCACTGATTCCTCACGGGAATTTTCCCTCGTAGCTCAATGTCCAGGTAATCTCAACCTGAGAAGAGAAAGCTTCCAAATGAGCGAATATGACGCAATAGAAAGGTTAAACAATGCTTGTAGATAAGGCTAGAGAGCACTAGAAATCATCATTCCTTCTCGACCTAATTGAAGAAGTTTGGAGATTTTCAGCCATTCCCGCCTTTTTTGCACTAAACTGCTTTTACTCTCAATTTTTCACATCTTTTTCGAGGAGCACAACATTTCCGATGAGAATTCATCCATTTCATAACGAAATCTTAGGGTTTCGTCACGAAATTCGCCCACTATTTACGCCATTAAGGAAAGCAATTCACTATCGGGAACCCAATACGTCTTCCTCGTGTGTTCGCACATGCGTTTGCGTGCGTATGTACCTGCTTTTTTTTTTTTTTTTTTTTTTGAGTGTTGTCAGTGCCATCGAGTCTTATATGCATTGGGCACAGTTTCCATTCATTAGTTAATTTACTATGAGGCTTTTATGTTTTTGTGCAGATGGCATTGTTTTTTGAATGCGAAGAAGACAATAATTGCGAACTAATGATCGTTGCTGCTTTTATATCGAAGTGTGGTTCGAGGTGCGTTCTATATCCATACTTCAGCCAAGTCGGAGTGCTTAAGTACCCGAGATGGAGCTCCATTGTTGCCGTTTATATCTCGTAAATAAGAACGTTTAGGCTATTACTTCATTCTCTCTAATAGAAAACGATTATATTGATTTTCCACATCACTTCAATTAATTTCTTGGCTGTTTATCAGTGTATTTCGATGGATAAAAACCAGCGAAAGTTTTTTCTCTTAAGATTAAAAATATATGTTGCTACGAATAATATGTGACGAACATTGCTTCTTTACGTGCTAGAGTTCTCTAATTTTAGAGCGAACCAAAATTGAAGTTTTGTGTGAAGATGACAGAGACGGACCAGTTGGCGCAATTACCTGAGCTTGGAACTGCTCCATCAATGTAGCCATGAATTCTATAGAATCCAAATTTGAATAGCTATGGTCATATTTCGCACCAATCATGTTTCAAAAAATGTGTTGGTTGTGGTGGACATAGCAGACATCCACATTTGCGCACTTAGGGGATCATGCACCCTTAGTATGGGTTGTTCCTGTACGAAGAACGAGTGTTGTTGCCTTATATGTGTCAGTATCATGTCAAATAGTATCGTAACCATCAAATGAAATAGAGATGGGAGATTTGCGCGATATGCAATATAGTAACGGCGTACTGTAACGATTAGCGGCTGCAATTGCTGTTATGGCTTTGCACAGTCCTGGAGGGTTCGTGCATTGAGAATTCTTTCGAAAATTTTCTCTTGTAGTCTCGTGCTGAAAGTGTAATTTTGAACTACTTTAATATATAAATATACTGCACTAAATAATACACATATTCCCCTATATTTTACTTTTGCATTGCCACTGTATATAAAACAGCTGCTTCAAAACACATATATATATATATATATATATATATATATATATATGTATATATGCATTTAATTATTCATTCATTTATTTATTCACTTATTTATTTATTAAAATGCCCTAATATGTAAATGCTGATGTTATGCATGACATATTATGAATGAACCCACCTGATGATAATGGTACACGCGAACCGAATAATATGAATATAGCATAAATTACTCATTTCCTCTCATATATTACGTAAATCAGCCACTAGAAAAGCAACTGATGTTACCTGCCCATAGTACCGAATTTTGAGCCCTTCAAGAGTTAAAAAGCTTGTCAGTTGTATTAGTGAATATTCCTATAATTTGGGTGCTGTGCAACGCAACCAAAGTCGTTTCTCTATGTGATGCATTTTCCAGATTATTCTGCAGAAATACTCTCTGGGATCTCATTAAATACGATGTGCAAACTTTGTACTGCGAACGGTAAATTTTCTCAAAAACATTCAATTATTTTGCCCATTCAAGTATTGCGTCTTCTCTAAAAAATTTCTGCATCAAGCAAAGAAAAACAGACGGATATTTTCATTGCCGACAGAAAGACTGACACTCAAGCACAGTCGAATCTCATTGCAACATCCTCACAATAACGTAAGAGTTCTAAAGAAATATTCAGGCTTATTGCTGAATGGCGTCAACTGTCTCCAAGACGAATCCTACACTAAATGTCTCAGAGCGGCATATTTGCCGTACATTCCACTTTGTGATGGCTTCCATAAAGCCACTTTAAAGGCGCAAGAGACTCTGAAGAGGTTTCGCTCGGATGTATTAGTGCCTCTACGAAGGGCTCTCCAGCATCCGCACTTGATTGAAAAATGCGTGACGGCTACCGGTGCTCACTCTCTCAAAAGGTCTATTATCTAGAGTTGCGCTGTGAAGTTACATTTCCTGTTATTTCTGCAGTCTACTAGGATGCCTACCAAACAGGTAGTGAAAGCCAACCGAAAGCATCATCACTGCCCTTTTTCTAGTGTTTCAAACATTTTGATATGCTTATCACTGTTAATAAACAACCGACAACTCAATGCCGTTCGCGTTATTTTTCATCTCTAAAAATGCCGCCCATAGATGGATCATTCGTGATGCTTTTAAAGCGACATAAAGCATTTTATTGTAAGCGAATGACTAGCTATGGCTACTTGTTATCTTTATTTGTATGCTTCGAAAGATAACTGGCGCCCCGGGGGAAGCGTTGCTACAGAAATGAGTTGGTCGATTTGCCATGAATGACTTGTTGAACAATTTCCTTATCGAAAACTGCTCTTAGATATTAGGTCCTATCTTTCATACGCTTTTCTACGGCTTTTACCCATAACGACATGGAGTCTCTATGTGCTCAAATGTGCGTCTGTCCCGCTGTCTGATATTCGAATTCAGGGACTGATGCAAACTCAGCTGTTAAATTTGACGAGCTCTCATGGCTAACCTCTTTTCTCAAAACTTGAATCTCTTTTATCAACTTCAAAGCAAATCATAACCACTCAAACATTCTTAAAAATTTGCACAAATCTTGCAAGCGGTTGGATTGCCGTCGCTCCCATTCGATCAGCAATCGAACCAAGTACCGTGCATGCAAAAGTATCTGGCTGGCCCGCATTTTCACATGCAACTAATCTGACCAAGCAGCTTCACAAAATTATCACTAGAGAAGGAAATCTGCGCAGCAATGTTGCCATATTTCGTGCACCCCCTCAACCCTAAAATTTTTCCGCAAATGTCCCGCTGTTCCTCGATCTAGCCAGTGAAAATTGAACATCCGACAAGTGAGTTTCAAATCACCTCTAATTATTGGTAGTTTCTCTCAGATGCGTTTAGCCAATGTCAATTATTGTATATAACCATCGTGCTGTTTCCTTTGTATCGATCAAATTCGGTAGACCGAGTGGTTTCCCACATGAACCTACTGGACAAAGATAAGACACACTCTCTTCACAATGCACTTTTGCCAAGCACATCTGGAACAGCATATAATAGGAATCACAGATGATTTGTGCAACTGGCTAGATCAAGTGACACTTCTTCACTATTTTCTGGCGAAAATGAAAGTGCGTTTCAGAGTGAGTGATACTGCTGTATGAAACATGTCATTCATCACTTATGTCCTCTACGGGCTACTGGGATCTTCTTCTAATTGACCCATACTGATTGTATTCCCGCATCTCATACTTATTGCTAAGGATATTTGAATATTCAGCTGAAGCATGCAAGTTTCTTTGTCCACCCTCAATCGCGCTTGCATCTCGAGATTCACAATCTTTCTTGAGGAGGCTCTATAGTGGATCCCTCCTTCGGCTTGTTGAGTGATTCGCTGAGTTTAAATATCGATTTGATATCTCAAACGCAATGAACATTTTCTTACAAATCTTACTGATACAGTAGAACTGAAAATATTAAGAGCTGTAAAGGGAAACTTATCACAACTACAAATGAACCAAAACTAGGTAATCGAGTAATATTCTCTGTTCTCATCAAAAAGCGTCCTAGTTCTTCAAAGCGGCATGTTCTAAACCCACAAAATCCACGCATCATCTCTGTCAGCACTTCCCCATGGCATCTCTATCACCACTACGAACCATAAAGTAATATTCAGAACGATTGTTGTGGCCGCAATCTCCTAATTCACGTAACCGTTTTCTCAACTTCATGCTATCGTCTTTATATAACGTCTCAATGACTCACTTTTCCGGCTGTAATTCTGAATATATGTGCAACTCGAATTCTAGATTGAGCAGTTACTCATCCTTGTGTTTGTGTATAAACAACTCTTAATTCAAAGCTGCGCAGTTACTTCGATGGAAACACAACAATACCATCCTCATAATTTGGATTGGAGTAGATTCGATTCGAATTGATTCGAATTGCGTAGAGATAGTTTATTCTACTCGTATATATCCTCACTATCCGATCGTTATATCTTATAAGTGTTTTGTTTATTCAGATGAGAACGTTATGTAGTCACTCGCACATGACAACCTCAGCGTCGTTTATACTTGCTTGCCGATAAAAATGTAGAATAAACCGTTTGAAGACTCTTCATCAACGCAATTCTTCAGCTTGATGGAGTTTCTACCATTTCTCTTGAGAGTATAAGTGCTCTTTAACTGTATACTTTTGAGTTGATATATTGGAATAATTCAGTCCTATTCAATAACTCGTTCAAATTTTGTGCTCACGCTGCATGATTATGGTCATTTCATAACACATCATACGTGCAATTGCTATTGGACAGTGGCTGCACACACGTTAAGGTAATTATTCTGTTGGGGGGAAACATGCCACAGAAGACGGTATGATATGTTTTTTTGCATTGCTACTCATGAATAACCCGTTCCATGATTTATCAGGAAATGCAGAACATGAATAACGACGTAGTGATTTATTTTAGCAATTCGTTGGTTGATATTAACCTCCCATAAAGCCATTGATTTCTATGCGCGCTGAACAGCCTCTGGCTACAATGCACACTGTCGCAGCGTCGTTTCTATGTCATGTCCACTTTTATATTTGTCAGCTGATTTCAACTCAAGAAGCGCTGAAGTCAGCATTATGCCTCAACTTACAAGTTAAACAACAGCTGTGCAGCAAGCTACAGGTACCTAAAGATACCTATAACTTGAATCCCTTTGTAGTATATCCGTTCATCGTTCCCAACTTGTTGGGTCGAAAAAAATTGCGCGAGGGGAAGGAGGGAGGGAGGGAGGGAGGGCGGACCATTCGAATTGCGGGTGTTGTATTCCACATATCCGATTAATTGTGACAGCTCATATGTCCACTGGGTCCGATAAGGTGAATAAAAAAGCGCATGGTGCCGCACATTGTACTTGATGCGAGATTTTTCCATTTGTTGCAACTTTTGCAAATTGCCATCTGCAATACGCAACGCAGAGTCTGCATATAGGTTCGCATGCAAATGCGTCTATGTATATGAATGGCCAATGGCTCCACCTTGCGATCCCCATGAAATTTGTTGGATATAATGCATTGTAGGAGGAGCTCAGAATGCATATTTTGGGCTGAGCTGCCCTCTTACAAAATCAGACATTTTCTGCCGCAACTCTGCCCTCCACTCGAATATAAGCACACTTTTGTGGATGGGGAGGAATAGGTCCAACACTGTTACTCATTTGTTTTTCTGTAGCTCTCAATGGGAACATCGCATCAGCGCCTGTTCGTGTCGCTTATTGCTGAGCTTAAGCGACACTTGTAAGCCGTTAATCTGTGCGGTGGATTTCTTTTTTCAAAATGACAGCAGTCTGCAGTTCTTTACCAACCTTTTCGCCATTAACACTCTCCTTAAATTGAGGGACTTGTGTTTTTACAGCTTTGCCATCCACTTTTGAATATGAGCTTCCACTGTGACTATCCGCTCTGTCGATCAATGCAACAATATCCCTCTATCTGTTTCTAAGGAATTTGCCAATCCTCTCCTTTCCAACCCCTCTTCACTAATTTTTTGCCATATCACCAACTAATTGGAGAGCTGCTTGTGATAATCAATAACCCCTTTTCATGCAGCGAATAGGAAACTGGGATAGTGACATCGACAGCAATTGTTCTAAATCAACGGCATTGCTATCTCACTAGTTTCACTAGAAAGCGTTTGCGTTTCCAGCTGATTTAAATTAACAGTTTCGCTTCCTTCGACCACTTATTCGCCTTCTTAATGCCTGCTCATCGCCCATTCATGACTGTCGAATTCCTAAGAATTCCCAAAAAAATCTCAAGGAAAAAAGAATGAAAAGAAACGAAAAAGGAAAGACTCGGATGTCTTTTTCTCTGCTTCTCGTCTCCTTCTCCCTAAAATGAAGGCACTGTGCGAAGACTTAGCATCATTTCTTTGAGTTTTGAGCAGCTAACTTAACCTACAGGGTGGATTTTATACGGTACTCATTGAAATGCTCTCTGCGATTCCATGAAGAGTATTTGGAAATATTACAAGTGTGAAGGAGCACAGAAATGAATGCAGATCCGAGTTTAGAAGGTCAATGAAGAGAGTGTTGTATAACGACGTCACTTGTAAGTAAAATACACGAGCATACGCGTCATTCGGACACTTCTCAGAGTTGATTGTCTGGTACGCTGCGAGGAAAGGGTACGTACGATATGCGGAATGTGCAGAACATGGATTGTAAGAACACCGTCTCCTTAATTCTCTCAGAGTGCTGTATCACTAGAATGCGCATTTGCAAGAAATTTTCCAAAGAAAGTTCGTATGGAAAAGTGAGAAACAAACTATCCGGAATGTTGTGTCCGCAATCTCAAAAAACCCCGCCGTTTTCGAAGTTCTTTTCAAACGCTTTATTGGCAATCATAAGCTGAGCGAAATGACCGTTGCCGTCACATTTACTCAGTTTCTCTTGTTAGACCTCGCCACGGCATGTCAATAAGTCAGCTTCAAACAATGATAGCGCCGAATGGTTCGACACGAATTTCGATTGGCAAAGACACTAAGTATCAATCACTTCTGTAAAAAGTACAAGCTTTCTCTGTGAGATCTATAATTTTTGGGAGGCATTGCATGAGCGCAATCATGAGCGTGTCAGGTGAACACTTAAATAAAAGGCACTGAATTGCCGCAGCGTGCTCTCATGCAATCGAATGTCAGCAGGGCAACGCCTCCTCATGCTTTAGAGCATTCTGTAGACATATGTGTTCGAGACCACCAGCTGCATTTCTCGCTACATCACTCTTAATCATCTATTGTCTACGTCGCCCACCTAAAGCCATATGCGAATGCACTTTCCATTCCAACAATCTCATGAACGCACTCCTCAGTCAGTTTTTTCAAGTCGGCGCCATATCCTATCGTCGCTGTATCTACGATAGCATGTATGCAGGTATTTTTCAACTCAGGCTACAGCACAGATGTTCGTCTATGGTGCCAATCTCTGCATGTGACTTTATGGTTTAACTATTTACACTCAAAAATATTTCATTTTCATATCATTTATTCCGACACAACACAACAGGTATCGATTTGAATTTATCTCGCATCAAAGATTTCATTCATCACATATACCACGCAGGCTAAGCAGCTATGTTGTATGGCAATTCGTCCGTCGCTGCTCCACATTAGTTTTATACGCTTTGCAAACACAGTTGATTCTTCTAGTGCCACCACAGCTAACTACAGTAATTATACTGTCAGGAAATTAATTCGATTTTACGTCTCGCATCTGTTTTTCTCAATTTCCGGAAGTCAATGTGCGCAAAACGACCAATATCAATCCACTAGGATCTTACCATATGGTTGTCGGTTTTCTCATATTTTTCATCGGACTCGAATGTCATAGTTTAATGCTCGTTGGTGGATTAACAAGACATTTTTATGCGCGGTCAAGGTCACCGATACGGATAATCTAATTGGTGATAATATCGAGCTATTAACTAGAAGCATAAAGTAGGGTTTGTACGAACACTTCGGTGTTCATTTGAACACAGCACTGCACTTCAATAATCCTATACATATGAATCAGCCTTCGCTATTAGCGTTTAGTGAAAAGTTTGTCGTTATAAAACGTTTAGGTGATGGATTTCTTTTGATCGTTATTATAGCGTTCATTGGATTTCCAAATATGTAAATGTAAATTTTCAAGTGCATTGTCTGTTCTGGTGGGGACGGTGAAGTTTTCTGTTCTATGCGTTGTTTTCAATCGAAATTCCTGCAGAATTAATTTTCTATAAAAGAATCTGTGTGAATAAACGCTCGTCGAGGAGAATCTCAATATTTGTTGCACTCATCTCTTTCAGAGTGATGAAATGTTTTCGTGGATTCACAACTCGATCGAAGATCACCGAAATTTGTTATCAGTTGAAATTTATATTCATTAGGTTGATTTCATTCCGTTAAAAAAATCCTGGTCTGCGCCTCTAAATTGCTAACATCGTCGGAATATGACGCGCAACCATGGCAGAGACGGCTGCACTCCCAAAGGACCAATACGTTATTAAGGACAATATTAGATCGCCATCTTGTATGAGCGAACAATTACCTATTTTCGCTTCAATATAATGTGGATTTTCCAATTTTTTTACAGTTCGCCACATGCGATCACTCTAGAAAAGTATGACACATTGTTCCCGCTTGGGAAGTAAACGGAATATAGAAGACCCAAGCTTGTATCGGATGCATCTATTAAGTGCATACTTCAGCAATGAAAACGCCACTTGTCACGGCAATTCTTTCTTAAGCATTTTATTTCCTTACTGTTTTCAGTACATCCGGAGAGGCAGCATTCAGAATCTCTGAAAAACGTTCTTATGTCTTACATCGTCCATATGTACGAAGCGAAACAGTCTTCGAAAGAAATTGTCAAGAAACACGATTTCCAATTATATTCATCTGCTTGAATATGTTCATAAATTGCGGGAAAATGAAGGAAAAAAAAGAAAAAGAGAAAAAGAGGACCTTCATAGCTCAGTGCCTTCATCCTTTATCTTTGCCTCGATATCCTTCATTCTTTATCTCTACAGTTTATCCTACCAACTGCTTACAAATCGTCAGAGAACTCTCGATTTTCTGTAAATGCATTGATCTGGAACGAGGATTTAATCTCCTGGCATGATTCAGAAACATTACGACAGGTTGAAACTCTAGAACTCTTTCAAAGTTCCTACAGGGTCAATCTAAAACGAACAGAAGATGCCCTCATGTGCATTGTTCGCAATAAATTTCCTAACTTCGATGATTCCAAAGGTGAAACTCGACGGACAGATAGGAGCGAATATGCATATATAGGCAGAAGCAAGGCTTTGCTTATCGATTTTTCAGCGCTGGTTCGTCTGGATGAGATTTGGAAGCCTTAATATATGCTGAGAAAATTTCATTTCCTCAAGAAAATGTTTTCATTTCTCTGAATTAACATATTTCTCATTCAGACAAGCAATTCTTCCATCTGCATTAAAACCGGCGTCGAATAGTCGCGTTTAAGCATTAATTTCTTGTTGTACTCAACTAGTCGAAGAAATTTCATTGTCGCTAAGTGACATTTGAATACGTGACATACTGCGCTCAAGCCGCCACTCTCTGCACTCATTTTCGGCTACGAAAATTTGTTCATTCTACTGAAGGAATCCTTCGGTGTATTTTGAGCCACCAAGATACAAAGGTTTGAACGGCAATTGAACCATCCATATTAATGCATCAGTGGAGCAAAAGCTTTAAAAAATATAACAGAAATGCTGGAAAAATAATTCAATGCATTCATCTTCAATTAGCTCATACTGGTTGCAATACTCATTGAAGGAGCATTTTTTAACCAGTGGGTGCAGAGTTAACGCTATTTCACAGTCGAATTTCTGAAATGTTTTTAAAGTTCCCGAAAACTTTTAAGAAATACGAAAAAGCATCGAAAATATATCATCCTCTCAGCTTAAAATTTTCGTAGCTACTGTGCACAGATTCGAAAAAATAAAAGTTCTAGTTCAAAGCAAATACTCGTCGCTGACAATTTTAAAAGAAGCCGAAAAGTGCTGACCAAAACTCAGTGGGAACATGTATGATGATGTATATTGCAAAGATCAATCAAACAGATCTGCAAAGGCATGCAAGTGCATTTTTTAAGGAAACTAATGGCAGATGCTTTATTTCGCTGTAGACGTTAACTCCTTTCCTTCCTCTCGTTCTTTTTCTCTCTTGCTCACTCGCCCTCTATACGTCTCTCCCAGCTTCTCGCAACATCCAAGATCAGCAAGCATTCTATAATCCCTTCCAACCATTAAGAACGGCTGCTGAAGCGTATCAATTAGGTAATAAGGTTTTTCCTTGTTGGAATGTTTCGCCCATTTTCCATAGTTATGGCCATCGTTCAGTGAGGTCCCTTCTTAATTTTCTAATACAAAACTCCCTTTTTTCACCTCTTCGATAAGTGGAGATTGTTGCATTGGATGAAGAGTGGTGGGAAACACTGCTGTGGAAGTACGACAACATCCTGATTGTCAGTAAAATTGCAGCTCCTGAGGGTAGAATATCTGCATACCGTTCTGTGC
>JAARMF010000514.1:28779-48502 GCA_022844705.1 Toxascaris leonina | reverse complement strand
AATCAAGTGATCAAGTGATATATATTCATTTAATAGCTACTAAAATCTCTGGTATATCATGATGGTAATTAACTCAGTGTTGAGCATAGTTATTTCTGCTTGCCGCTTTGACTATCAGGCATCGTTGACCAGCAGTTTGAACATGTGTCATTTGAATTCTGTGGTTTTTGGGACTCAATTTCCTCGGATGTTGAATGGTCGCAATAGGCAAAAAAGGATCCGTTATAACTTTCAGGATTTCAGTCTAACCAAATGTATATCATCGTTTTCGCTGCTCCATTTCGATGCAGAATCAAGGTTTGTAAGAAATTGCGAAGCAGTCACGCCCATTTGATGTTTGCGTTCTGCCTGCCCTTCCCTCTTTGGTTTACTGATCCATTGAGCTACAAGAGTGAATATTTTTAGAGATTTCTCTAACACCTCGGCAAATAATGGAGCGAAATCGCTATTCGTAGCGGATCTAATGGGAGACGCTAGCGACGAGAACATTACAAATTGCTACGAAATATCTCATACATATTATTATTTGTAAGTCATTTTAAGTAATTTTTGAACGTCCCTCTTCGAATAGTTTCTATATTACTGAAGTTGAGCAACGATAACTGGTTCAGACAATCGCTGACCTCACGAATGTGAATGTGAACAAAACTGTTTAATAGCCGTCTGCTTCTTTGGCTGTAAACTTTTCATTTCATCCGCAAACAGAGTATTATTCTAATGGGCAAGACGCATGCATCTATGTGATTGGAATGCTTCATTTGAGATCGAATGGATGCACAGACGAAGCTCACCGCAACGAAGTGGCCTCATTTCAGCCTTTAAATCCCTCTGACTGCATAAAAACCTTTCCCTTTCATAATAACTCTTTCTGCTGCTTCCATTCGAGAGTATTCATGTGAAATAATGATTTGCTGAAGAAAGGAAAAAAGAACAATTGTTCATGTGCGACTGAAGGATTAAAATTCTGAGGAAGTTCTTGTCAGGGACGCGGATAGACCGAGAGAGAATGTTAAAATTTGGAGGGTGCTGGAAGGCAGTATATATCATCTCAGTTAAAGTAAGAAAAGATGTTACTGAAGTTCATTTTACTTATGAGACAGCAGTTTAAGGAATAATCAGGTTTAAAGAAGCGACCTTTCGTGACAAAACGAAAGACTGTATTCGATAGGACAGTAGATTCAGGAATGGGTGCAAAAATCCTTTCCAAACGACAAGGCCGCATTCGAGAGGAGAGTATCAGAATTTAAGATAGCAGAAAAAAGGCTTAGTGATCTCCCACTTCTGGAAAGAGGAAGGAAGTTGGTGAGAAGGAGAGAGCAGTGTGTCATTTCGAACGTTTTCGACATATGAACATGAGAAACGCATTTGAAAGAGACTAGTTTCGAAGAAGCTTTTGATTTTAAATCGTTTTCAGAAATTTCCTCATTTCTCCTCTCTTCAGGATATTCTCTCAGTTGGTGAATGGAGTACTGACAACTGCCTGTGTCCTCATTGGAACAGTCGGCAACTTGCATAGTATTAAGTCGATTCACATGACAAATTTCGACAAAAATAGAGGTGATTTTGGCTTTTTAATTGAATGATAGCTCCATTTTTTTCTACAGTAATTTTAAGCCGCACGTGGATTATGAGACCCTCGTAGAAGGTTTAAGAAAAGATAACCAGAGGGGAACGCTTGGTCAAATATATAAAAACAAGCAACTTCCTTGTTGTTTTTCTCTGCAAAATGGTGGCTCTTCAGCAACGGACAGGCGGACTGAGGTTATCTAAATGAATGTCGTATGACGTCATTGTTGATGATGGCTACTCAGCCAGACAAGAGTGTGATGTTAAGAATAATCAGACAATTGTCTGTAGCCAAGGATGTTTGCGGCCAAACAAAAATCTCACTCTTATTCCGCATTGTTTCGGGCAAGAGTATGCAGTAGGTTTTCAAATTAACTTGTTGATAACGAATGGCACTTTTGATTTACTGGTACGTTGGTGGAGAACGAGATTCAGAATCAGAAGTCTTTGTTGACGAGAGCGAAATCACTCAAATCGCAGATCAAAGCTTTCCTAGTGCACTTTTTGCACTTGAAATACTCTTACGCATTAGAACGTGATGAAGAAGTACATTATGTACCATTTCATTAGCAATCTATGGTACATTATATATATATATATATATATATATATATATATATATATACATAATGTACCATAGAGTCCTCTCGAAATTTCATTAGCAATCGTGCTTCGCAAATCAGCTCATTTTCCAAACCACTAACAAGTAATGAAACATTTGCAATTAGCTTAATCTTTGGGCCCCACTGACTGCTCACACAAATTTTCTTAATAGGATGCAGTTTTTTGGATCCAGCTGGGGCGAAAACTAAGCCGATGGCTTGTAATATGAAGGAAGGATCTTCATGTACATTCAAGTACCTACGGCTTCTCCCGCTGTTGACGAATCATAAGACAGGGTTGTATAAACTGTTAGTCATTCGTCGGACTTTCATGCATCTAATTTCCTGGCCATTAGTTCGAAGATTCTCCATTTGAAGCTACTGCACAGGTAGACCTACACACGACATGCGCTCACATATGACAGAAACGTAATGCGCTCACAGACGTTGATCCTCATGAAGATAAATGGTAATAGTAGCTTACATCGTACCCTGCCAAGACAAGCACGAAGACACACAGATGCGCTAATGGACTCTCTCAATGTCGCGCATTGTCGTTTTGTATGGTTGTACGAATTAATGAGTTATAGAGTCTGTTCTCTCGTAAAGATAACTGCGAAATGTTCATCGAAAACATTTTAGGAGTGGTGTTGGCAGTATCAATATTAGCATTGGCTTTTTGGGATACGATATTGCTGTGGTGTGCCTTCTTTTATTATGGTATGAGTGCGTTGATGCGTGCACACAACAGCGACACGACGAAATTGCTCACTCCATGGTTTCATGGATTCTCCCAAATCGCTAATACTGCTTCGGTAATCACTTCCTCGCTACGCTTTTCCATCAGCGCTAGGATATTTGGTTCAAAAGAACGCTCTGGATTTGTTTCAATTCTATGCGCAAGATGGTGCCTTTTATTGATGAGGTTGACATTAATAGATAAAAGGTTCAAATGATAATATTGCAGCCCTAGTTCGTATACTTCACCGCCAGCCAATATCGCCCATCCTAACTTTAGAGCTTACCTTTTTCACGATCATATTGAGCGCAAGATAGTACAAACGCTGAATTCTTGGAGTGTTTGTTGATGCATTATGAATATTCGCATGGACTGTTAGAAGAGGTGGTTCGTTCTCGAACCTGCATGCCTGGAAACATTGTTTTTCGATGAACTTGACGTTCCTGAGGATATAACGTTGCACCTCACATATAGAAGACACTCTCCATGGAAACGAGATCAGCCACGTAGAGATTGCTATTGGAGGTGACAAACTGTAAGAGAAGGAGGTGGGGTGAGGGTGGGGGGAGAGGTGGAGATGGAATGAGAGGAGGAGGAAGTTTTCATGACAACTATTTGCAGTCCAAAAAGACAGTGTTACCAGTTTAAGGGGTGGTATTTTACATGCCAGAGTGCAACTTCAAAAGCGGCTTACAATGGTTGAATGAAAGCTTCCAAAGAGTTTAAGGTGTTCAAGACGAAGCACAGTTACCCTTTTATAGATGGAAACATTTTGCTGTCGACGAATAATAGTCGAGGATATAGGAAATAAATAAGCAATACAACTGTGACGTTCATTTTTTCTTATTGCGAACTTGACAGAAGGCATGAAAGAAAAAATAAAGGGAAATAAATGTTTTAAAACGTTTTGTTTTTTTTTCCTTTGTCGACGTTGCGACTCTAGTCGAATTATTAATGCACATTGAACGATATACTCGTTCAATGTGCAACGAACTCGCTTTCTAGAATGTTCCAAAAGTCGATCACGACGTATGATTTCCTCCATAAACTTATTTCAAGTCCACTCGTTCGGAAGAACGCATATGAACAAGAAAAAATCAAACTTCCTTTTCGTTGCACTTTTCAGTCTGATATGTAAAAGAGGCTTGTTTTCTTAACAGAGACAATTCCCTAATCGTCCAAATATCACTCAAACTGAGGATATGATAATTTCTATCTGATGACCTTGGAGGCATTTTTATGCGCAAATACTGAATTTCCTGGTGAAATCAGTACCAACTCGCAATGAATGCTTACCTGGAAGAGGTAATCGTAGTGCTAACAAAGTTATTATGAGAAGGCAGAGGCTGCATACGATCCAATATTATTTTATCACGAGAAAGATAATTGGTGTACGAGTCGTATGGAAATGGTTGTTTCAATATGTCGGTGATGAAATTGGAATAGATTCGCTTCGGGGAAGGGGAAAGTGATTGCTTCGAGCAAAGAGGATGCATAGGAATGTGGATATAGAATCAAACTTCAAAGTCTGACGGCGTTATTTGCGCCTCTGAACAGCTGTGCTTGCGCAGTGATAATAGAACGAAATGGTCGGCTTATGTTATAATTCCTTTTTTGTCATATATGAAACATTTAATCGTTTCCTCTGAATTTGAATTCGCTCAAATTATTTGCAGCAAAAAACGATTGTGTTCAAAAGTGTCGCATGAGAAAGTCTCTGCATTATTGACTTCGTTCTAATAGCGTCAACATTTGAGGCATATGATACCATTACTTGAGGTGTTCCAACTCCGTGTGATATTATCTTTGTTTGAATGCTTTACTGTCATAGAATGAATCTTTTTGAGGGTTGATGCAAAATAATCGGGAAGGTAAGATTTGAGGACTATATGGGAGAGAGATAAGCAATTGATTGGTTTCACTCCTCAAATGGTGACATTTAAAGATTCTGTGATGCCATGTTCTAGATATGGTGTGTTGTGGCGATCACGGTGCAACGTTTTATGGCGAGCAGGGACCCATTTCGCTGTTCCAGGTTCTTCAGCCTACAGTTTTTGCCAATATCTCCTCGTCTTCCCTCCCCCCCCCCCCCTCCCCACACACACACAGCCAAAATTTTTGCTCGCGATTTTCCTCAAGGCTATGGAATGCAATGGTCATTTCTGGTAACTTTTTTCTCTTTTCCCTCTCCCTAAACGAAGTGACTTTTTTTGTTGGGCGCGTATCATGAACGTATTCAACAATAAAACATTCAGTTATCCCGCTCGAATGCAAATCATTAGAACACTGCGCGTACAGAACATACATCGAAGAAATAACTCATAAAAAGAAGCAATAAGCCATTCTTATAAGCAGGAAAATTAGCCTTTATTTATATCATCGGATCCATTGGAGGAATGTACTAATGGACGTTAGAAATCCTACTTTTGAAACGACGGTGCTGATTGCGACTTTTCTTTACGGAATGTGCGCTTTCTGTTTATCCTATTCATCCACACAAAATGGGCCGTAATTTTTGTCTTGTAGATTAGGTAACGGGAAAATGGATATCATTGCGGCGAATATCAATGCGCATACTAATTTGTAGTTGAGAAGGTTCAGTGAAATATTTGCAATATCTCTATGTTCTGCATTGGGAATTGTAAATCGATAAGTTCTGCCAATATCTGATCGAATAGCCAAGCAAATATTCAGGAGCAATCGAGCGCTTCTCAGCTCGCTTCGAACCGATCGACGCAATTCGTCGCTTTCTATGATTTATTGCTCCACCTATCGAAGACATTTTCGGATGCCTATATTGCTATCGCTTGCAGCTATTCTTCTCAATATACCTGCTTTCTTCGAGATCGAATCTCATATTTGCAGGCGCAAAGAGGGTCGATATGGATATGGGGTAATTCATTTTGGGATTTTGAATTCAAATGATGACTCATTTTGCCGAAGCTAACTACCATATAGAATAAAACACATATGGCGAATACAATGCTGCGCTTATGAAAATCGTGATGGAATGTTTGTGTATATATGGCAGGAAATTCAGTATTATGAGTGATATTAGTATGTAAGGATGTTAAATTCTGATTTACGGATACTGAATTACCGATCACTTTCCACTACATCAATTCAAAGCGGAAGGATTCATATGGATGAAATTGAACTGTAATAGGCGAAATGAAATCGTATAACGAATTTCATGATTTCTATGCAGATCGGAGACTGAAGTAGATCATTTATTGTCTTCTACAGCTCCACTACTGTATAGTTCCCATTGAACAAGTTCTCCCTTACTGTCCTAAGACGGTTCCGGATTTGCTTTGTCCACAAAAAAACTTTTAAAGGAAACAACCTCTTTGTTGACATCCTACCCTCATGAATTTTTCATCCGCCCCAAGCAATACAACAAGCAGATCTCTCATAAATCAATAAATATTATGATGGAATATTTCCCCACTTATATTCGTTTCACATTTTGCAGCTTCATATTTCAAAATTACGATTGAATCCATATTATCAAATTTGGTATAAAGTTGTGTTTCGAATGATAGTAACGTCATGTATTCCAAATATTTTTGTTTTACGTAAGTTTTTTTTATATTTTATTAAAATTCCTTTCATTAGTTCATCGAAAGTGCTGAGATCTTTCTTCTATTAGCCAAAAATCAGCGCTTCGTTTGGAGAAACAAACCAACTTTACCTTCTTAGATTGCATGCAAAATATTCTTCAAAATGCTTTTTGCTTTGCCCATGGAAACTGATAAAGCGTAATATTGATATATTCGAAAGGATTAGATCATTCGAGTGATCCAAACAGTTTCGTTGACGGATATGCAGATTTTTTATACTTTTCTGTTTTATTATCTATGCAGGTACAGACAAATATTAAAAAATTGTATATTCGCATTTCTAAGAGCGAACTGAATATTAGTGATGCCATCATACCGAACGGTATTGTACTCCTCATACCGTAGTTGTACTATTATCAAGTATAGTACGATATGTGCCAGATTAAGATTCAAGAGCAGAGCGTAAATATAGAATGACCTGACTTTCGAGAGGCGACAGAAGAAGAGTACAGTGCTGGTTTTTTGGAGAAAAGTTACATTGTATCACTTCTTTACTGTACCTGTACCTGCAGATTTAATTCATCGGAAAAAACCGTAAAAGTATTAGTGCACTTTTGCATCTCCGAGTTTGAGCATTTGGTCCCAAAGTGATATCACCATTTGCTGTAGCAGACGAACTGTTTATTTGAAAACCTGGGGGTGTTCAACGAAGTCACTAGGAGTAGGTGACTGTCTTACATTTCAGACTTGCCTTTCTTGTCTCAGACTATTTTAGGAGGAACAGTTCTCCTTTTCATCCTTTTAACTAACCTTTATGACGTCATTCTTTATGCGAGATTGTTTTATGCACCATATTCTTTAATGCGAGCAAGTGAATTCTCCTGAGGGCGGCATTTAACGAAGACAGAAAATCAGACGTTTTCCAATTGCAGGTATATGAAGAACAAACGAAACTGTAGCAAATGGAATTCATCTCCAATCTTTATTTCTTGAGCGCATTCTTTTCTTCGCAGCATCGTGCTGTCTGTAAGACCACGGCTGTTCAAAATTTCTGACCCTAAAACTGCATAGAAACGAGGTAAATATTAGCCTTCCTCAACCGGTGTGGGATTTACAAAGTGATTCAGTGAGGCTATAAATGTCCAAGGTGTAGTGGCCGCTAACGAACGGTCC
This sequence comes from Toxascaris leonina, assembly GCA_022844705.1. NCBI lineage: Eukaryota > Metazoa > Nematoda > Chromadorea > Rhabditida > Ascarididae > Toxascaris > Toxascaris leonina. Next base: position 40,859 of record JAARMF010000514.1, on the reverse strand, counting down.
GACCACGACAAGTACTATAAAACTTCTGGGAATACGACGTGAAGCTGAATATATTGAACAGATGAGAGTACTCAGCGATTAGGAGCGACCCATAAAGTGAAGTACGCAGCCAACAACGCCTGGAAAGTTATGAAGGGAATCCTATGAAAAAAAAAATTGAGGACAGCGCAGAAAGAAAAAAATGATGCATAAAAGTTTCGCAGAAGCTGTCAGCGCTGACTCTGATCAATTTGTCTCTGAGCACAATCTTCAGACACGGGTTTCGCGAGGGTCCAGCTGTGCTGAACTAGCGATTTGTCCTGTCAGGAAGTTCTCGCGAACACCTTCTGCTGTCTTTTAGATGGGCCATTGAAAGAAATCAAGGAGAAGGCTGTAACAGATGTAAAGCGTTGGTCATTGTGGAAATTCGGAGCCGAAGATATATCAGGGATTCATTCATTGCTGCAGCTGTAAATTGCATTGGATCGGTGCGGGAATAAATTCCTCGAAATACCAGAAAAATGCATCCCTGAATGCGAAGAAGTGATAGGAACATCGTGATGCGTGGGAGACTGGACAGGCATATCTTGAGATCCTGAAAAGTGTGGGCATCGACAAGCTGTCGACATATACTGATATGTGACTCAGGCGCGAAAGTGGTGCGCACTTTTGAAAATGTGTAGGAGGGGGGACAGGAAGCACAAATTGTAAAAGGTGACTACAATAAGCAGCTCAGGCGTCGGAGATACATCCCCCTGCTTTGACGATGACATGCTGAATTCGTTGATGATCAAACCAATGATTTCGAAAAAACAGGTAGAAAATCTAGGCTCGATATGCGATTTCTGAAAAGGCTGAACTGCATAGCTCATTCAATGCAGCTGGTGCTGGCAGGTGTTCTGAAAGCAGTCGGGTGTTTACTGGGGATGACACATTGGTAAAGTTCTTATGGAATTTCACAGTGACAGAGACAACGACTAAGCAAACACCATTGAAGGTCCAGGCTTAATTTAATTTGAACGGTTTAGTAGTGGTTGCGGGTTTATAAAACATTTCTATAAATCTATAAATATAGAACATTTCTATAAATTGGTAGAAATGCGGAATAGCATATGATCAGGAGGTGGGAGGGAACCTCCTGTTTTTCTATCTCCCCAGAGGAATGCGATTCGTAAACGCATTTGCTTGACTNGTATATATATATATATATATATACATATATATATATATATACTTTTTTGCGAACTTTTTTTCCCGATTGCCCTCTTTGTAATCTCACTTCCTCATTCTGTGGCGCATCATACAATTATTGTACTCCACGCTGCTCCGACCCACCAAGGTTCAAAGGGCATCGGTGTTTCTACGGATTTTGATTTAGACCTTTGTTGTATTGTTGCCTTCCTGCGTTTACTTTGCATACTTCTGAAAAATTTCCACTTTCCAATAATGAGTCGTCTGAATGTGGAAATGTGATTGTGGCTGTCTAACTGATTTGAAGATATGACACAAGTTTTCCAGTGTTTCTGCGGAAGTAAAATGTGCGTGAACAATCCACGTTGGCAACCTCAGCGCATATAGATTCCGTAGCATCCATTCCGTTTTTGAAGAAGGAAATTATGATTTGTTTTGCAGCTTTTTTCGGTTATTGTTCAAATCTTTTCAATCATTGATCGCACTATTCTGACGGCTTTTATTCATTCTACTCATCAATAAGCAATTCCTCCTTCCCATTCATTTATATCAACAAAAAAATCCAACGCGTAAAAGGTGCAATATTAGCATCTCACTTTTCGAGCCAAACTACCCGGTTAAGTATTGCAACAAATCCAAAACCATTAATCATTATACATAAAGTATTTGCAAAAGCGACAAAAGTGCAGTATTGTGCCACTTTGTGGGAGAACTATAAATGCAGTATAATACCGAAAATTTTGGCATAATGGCATCACTATCGAATACAATGGTCAAGTGATTAAGATGTGAGAAGAATAAGCCAGGCGGAATAGCGAGGAGAGCGGTGGGCCACAGGAGGAGGTGGTGGGAAAAGCAGGAGTGTTGAAGGGCATGAGCGACAGGCTGCACGGAGGATGCAGTTCTGTGTTGAATACTCTGGCTTCAAGCGCTTGCCCACATATCTGGAAAAGTTCTCAAAAGCTGCGTGTTTTTTGCTGTTGTTGTCATTTTTTCCAGCAGAAGTTTCGAAAAAAGGTTTGGTACGTACATTTCGACTTTAAATTTCTGGATGGTTGCCCACAGATGAGCAAAAGAACTACCAAAATTGATGGGCAGAAGTGAAATGAAATATTAGTGCTTGTCACAAGAACGGGATTTTTATTATTTATGATATATTCGATGGAATTTCTGGTCAAAATTTTCCAAAATATTGCTTTCGATGCCTCTAAACGGGGAGGAAATTCTCATCGGCCTGGGCATTTGCCATTGAGCCGGCTATTTGGAGACTGAAGTGCATCGTATATGAAATGGATATGTTTCGTTTAAAAAGCATCGAAATGCTCCGATTTTACTGATTCGAAACGCATTCGGCATGCGTAAGAGATGTTGAGCAAGAACTGAATCAGCTCTGAAGTGCTCATCCTCTGCGCCAAAAACGCGCTATCATAGAGGTAGAAAGGAAGGGTAATCAACCAAGACGGTGGATCCCACATCCAGGCATTTGATGATATTTGAGAGGAAACTGATTTTGCTTCTTCGATTATCATGTCTATTTCCTTTGCAAATTTATCTTCAAGATAATGAAGTGTCTCATCCACTTATTGCGCTGTTGTAGAATTGAGTCACATTTTTAATTATGGGAAGAAAATGTCAGTGAAAAAATTGGCGAGCCCAATTAAGCCAATGATTCCATTTTTTCCGATAAATTGCGCTGTTAGGAGAAATTGGCGAATCCAGTTAAGCCAATGATTCCTATAAATTGCGCTGTTAGGGAAAAAAGCCTTTTTTATAGAATTTTTTTCCCGAAGTCTTCTCCGTCAGTTCGATCACGGAGATGTTAACTGAGAACTTTTAATTGGATGAACGTAAAAGTTATTAGAAGAAATCATCGGAATGATAGATAATCAAAACCCTAAAATTTCTTCACTATGTATTCTGGTTAGAAATGTGAACGAATTTCAGTGCTTACATCGCTGACGGTGTATGTCCTAAAGGGTACAAATCGCTCGAGACGTCAACTCTTTCATATGAGCGAATCGCTTTCTGATCATTATTCCTCTAAGTTCGCGCTTACTTTTGTTATTATCAATGTTTATGGCACATGAAAACGCTAGGATATGCTAATGCGGAGAGAGGGGAGGAGAGAGGGCGTCAATTATAACACATAACAGAACATTATCTAACACAATTCTTTGCTAGGCTTGACGTTGGCTATAGACCCTGCCTAGCAATCGTGAAGTAACGTTTTCAGATATGACACCTCTTTTAAATGAATCACTTTCTCCTTGAGGTACAAAATGTTCATCAGATAGAATGATTGCAGAATAAGCCCGTGGGTACTAAAGAACGTGAAAATAAAATATAGCGCAGGTTTTCAAATCTTATAATCACCTAAACACAGCATCCTCTGAGACGTGATTATGTCAATGAAATACTGCAAAAGAAACGTTATCGTATTTCCTTTGATTATCACCATTGCAATTGCAAAACTGCAATTTTCAGGGAAGCAATGCAAACAATGATCTCATTAATGCTTGTCATAAAGTATCTTCTCTTTCGAAGTCCTTCTTTCTTTGTAAGTTTTTATCATATTCGTACTATATGTTCCATCTTCAATTCTTCTGGAAATTTCTTCCGCTGGCTTTAATTGCACTCTCTTTGTGACTATTCAACAGCTTGAAGCATTGAAGCATGGATAAGGATTTGGGAGGAGTACTGCACCAAGTTTGAAGCAGCGTTTCGTGAGTGTGATAGTGCTTGATGAATAACGATTCCTGTTTTGCTCATGGAAATATGTTCACACGAGATGAAGAGGACTGTGAAGTTTCATCCCTGAAGTGAGTCTTACTGAATATGAGGTACAGGTATTAGTTAACGGAGTTAGCAGATTGCGCAGGTTCTAGATGGGTCTAAAATGAACAGTTCCGCCTAAAATATGGGCATTATCACCATGAAATGTTGGAGCTGCTGTGCGTTCTTTATATCGACCTCTCTAATTTTTTCATGTGGAAAGTTTGGCAGCTCATTCTGAAATTTTTCCCCATCTAGCATCATCGGTGTGCTCTTTTTCCAAACGCAAAGCAGTTGGGAATAAAACGTTTCAAGACGTTTCAAATACCACGGTGAGAGCGTACTGAGTCATAGAATAGTTGCAGAATGAAACCTACTAAAATCCATTATTGAAATGTTTTGTGTCGCTGATCAAATCAATTCGGCGCATGATTCCGTTGGCACGTTTTTGCAAAAATTAATAAAGCGAATTTCAGTTGGATGTAATCGAGGTGACTATTGGTTATCGAGGTTGGGTGCAAATATTTATTTACGGTGCGGATCTCAGCAATTTCCTTGTTATTTTGAATAGTGCAACGAATTGTTTAATTTTCCTAAAAGGACCTATTTGGCTACAGCGCAAATTTACGCACAGAAATACTGCTAAGAAGCGCAAATTCCTATTCAACAGGTATCATAATAATTTTTTAACGGTCGTCAAATATCGTTGCTGATGATTGCTGCCATTCTTATGTACTTATTTATTCAGAGATGTAAAAAGATGCGAAATTCTCTTAACTGTTGCAATTCTGTCTTAGATTATATTTCAGGGTTGTGCAATTATGGACGTGACATGTCAGATGTCGCACAAAAATATTGGCATATTTCCCACCAGATAGTGCAGTTGAAGTTCATCGTCTATTGCAAAAACTTAGTCCTCAGTGTCGCATTAAACAACTACCGCAGTTGATATGTTAAGCAATTTGAGTCGCAAATCAGAGCATTACATTTCACACGACATAAGACCGAGTTATTCCTATAAACCTTGCACTAATGAGCTCTTCTCGCTTCTTGCGAATCGAAATCAGTTGGTGGCAGAATAGCTGTGTCGCTTTTTGCGCCTTTGCAGTTCTGCATTTGCAATGCACATTGTAGCGGCGTTGTGAATATGTCCGTCTGTGCGATGATTGCAGTTCAGTACGCATTGAAGCTTGTGCTGTAAAATTTTGTGCATATGGTCTACGCCATAGGAATACCTCTTATAGAAGCACGGATGTTTGGAATTCTGGAGCAGTAATAGCCGTTCAACTCTATGCAACAAAAGCAAGCGAAAGTATTATAATATATGGAATTTTCAGTTTTTATCAGCCGGGTCATAAAGAAATGTTGATATTTTATAGAACATTTGTGTGAACGGCTGTATAGGTGAACATACATTTGCTGATTTGACCTCTTCCGTACTGCGCAGAAGGTGAATGCTTTATCGTGCATTTATATTTGCTTACCCACCATTGGCCTAGTGAGTGCGGTAGATGGAAGTTTAAAAACACGTTACTTTGAAGCTTTGCTGAGACTCTACTCCAACAGCTTTTTGAAAGATGTCCTCATCTAGCACCTCACGGCCATTACTCTAGATTGTTCGAATGGATAGAACGATATTGTAAAAAAAGTCGTGAAAAGAGAGCATTGATCGTTGTATTTTTAAGTTTGCAAAGGTCAAGAAGGGTAGCACTTCTGCAAAGTTCGTGGACATCTGTACAAACGATGACTTCGGGACAATTCGGTATGAGAGTCGTTTATGCGATGTTACGCAAAGACCCTTCACTTTTCGATAGTGTCGCACCAGTTCAACGTGGTTAGTTATACTAATGAATAGAAAAGACGCTCAGTGAAGAATTAGTGCAATATGAATGCTGGCAAGATACGATGTAATTTAACATCCACGTAGCATATTCCTTATGTGTTCAACAGAGAATGTTCTCGAAGTGTGTGTATACGTTATGTTAACGCTATGTTAACTTATAGTTTCAGAAGACGGCAGTATCGCGTTATGAGACTCAACCCTGAGACTGATGCATTTCCCAAGGTAGAGTTGAGGCGGTCATGTAAGGAAAGGAAAACAGATCAGCTGCTTTCTTACCATTTGTTCATTTTGAGTTTGGAAGAGTCGCGTATTGTATAAATGAATGAACTCGACAAGTTTGACAAATATGCGAAGGAGAAATCAAGCCGTTCATGGTGAAGGAACGATGAATAGGACGTTTTCAGATAGCGAGGATGAACCGCTAAATACTTCAACGCGAGGGGCGACAGCACGTCGAAGCTTTGATCTGCTGACGTGTCCACAATATTATGAAGTTGGCGAACGTATTGAAAACTTCATCGGCGAGTTAATTTATATGATGCAAGAGGGACAATCCGAACAGGTTTTTTAATGTTAAGTCAAATTTCCCATTTTTTTCACTCCACGTCATATGCATAAGACATTCCTCCTTATAGTTTCGGTAGGCAACTTTGTGACCAATAAGCAACTGTACGAGTATATCCTACATATTTTCTGGCAAAGTAGCACCGATGAAGGCTCAGGCAATAAAAGCCAGGACGGCACAAACACTACAATCAGTTGTCTATGCAGTCGCGCTCCCTCACTCATATTCGCCGCACATCATCTCCTGGGCGCTTCCACCACTTTGCTTCAATAATACATGCCATGGCAGATACTAGAGAAGTATCATTACTTCAGGCAATCATCGAACGGATTCGTTCGGTCGGTGCGGTTCACTACGAGCACAAAGTGATGTTTAGCTCGTCTGTTTGGCGTGAATTCAAAGCGAGCGCATTAGCGATCATTGCCGAGTGCCCATTCGAATCAGAAATGGTATTCAACGTTTTTTTTTTCCATTCCAATTTTGTTTCCTATTCGTTTTATTCTTGTTGTTCGTAAGGAAATAATATTTCCGTTTCACAAGTATCCCAGCTCGCGAAATTCGGACCGCTTTGATTTGAGCGATTTTGTTCGTTCGCTTTTCTTGAACCCTCTTATCAGAAGCTGTTCATTTCAGAAAAAGAGTTCATTCAAGCAAAAAAGCTGAAGCCCTCTCTCAACTCCTCTTTCCATTTGTAAAGTCTTATTTTGGGCTGATAATATTTCACAGTTTGCAGATTCGAACGGAAACAATAAACGCATGGAATTCGGTTATATCGCTCGTCATTCGCGAAATGAAAAACGGAATATGGATGAGTCGACATTTGCCATAAAGGCGTTCATAATCTCAACTCATCCAGAGCTTCACGTCAGAGCAGATATATTGTGATGGAGAAATACCGTAAATATGAATGAGACGTTGAATTTGGTGCAGGGCGACTCCATTCGCCCTATTCAGCAAAGTATTTTATGGGTGAGTGAGAATAGTTTACAACAATCACCAACCTCATTCGAAAAGAGGAATGAATCGAGCTTAATAAAGTCATCGATCAACATCCGACTGGCACCGAATACTTGGATTACGGCTGTGTCCTGAAACCGTTCTTGCTAAAGTTTGCCGCTTTCTCGATAACGAGCAAGAGTTGTTGCTCTGAACCGCATCTCTTTTGTGGTACTTAGATGCAAAGCACTGCTTAAAGGCATTGGGTTTGCTGTGAGAGCAATGTGGATGATTTGATGGTGCTCAACATGAACTCGCACTATGTTCTACGAGCTATCAGTCATCCAGTCTCGATGAACATAGGAATGAGGAAAAAATTTTCTTGGAATTTGTATGATCCATTCAGAAAACTCTGTCAGTTACGTGACAAACAAATGTGCGAGTGGCCTTAGCGCGTGCATCACCTTATATTACATACTATGCAAGTTAAACAAAGGTAAGATACAATGTCTCTAAGAAAAGTAACCTGATCTGATGGGATTTGCAATGCGTGAAGCAAATGTTCAATCTCCTCCCCATCCGAAGATGCGAACCAATTGGAACCGTTGAAGAAACTTGCGGCTGGTGTTGTTTTGAAAAATGCATCTGCAATATGTAAAAGAATCTCTAAAAGTGCTCGTTGATATGAAGATCACTCGCATACAGTGCGAACAATGGGACGAGACAAGAGATGAATTATTTGCAACATAACTTCCGCAGTGCGCCAACAGGTCTTTCTTCCCAAAAAAAAAAAACCGAGGACAACAGCGAATCTTCACGTATCCTCTAGTGAACGCGGCATTCGGTTGATTCGTCTCCTCCTCATAATCTCCTTTGCTACAAAGCGAAACCTTACAGATTACTCATCTCTTCACTTGTATATAATTGAATCTTTATGTATTTTTTGACACTAACAGTTTGTATCATCGTGGATCCTACACCCGAAAGAAGAGGAACATTCATCTGGTTTATCAAATAAGTGGAGAAACAGTCATTGTGATGAGTGTGTGAAGTCGAGCATTATTCATTCCTACAAATATGATTTATTTGAATAATCATAACGACCTTCAGGAATTGGTTTTCTCTCACACTGCCATCCACCCTTCTGACCAAGTGCCGTATTCGGTGCAAAAAAAATAATCCCATCATCCGGTAGGAAGACCTCGCTGACTGCAGTCGACTGGTCGATCATTGTGACGGCGATTTTCTCTTCATCGAATCGGATTCGATCATCTTCACATGGCACTGCATTGTTTTCCCAGTTGATTACATACTCGAAATTGTTGCTCGGTCGAAAGAAATATACCGTCGAGAGAACGTTCCCTACTAAGATTGATGCAAGCAGAATACATTTCATCTGAAAATGGAAAACTACTAATTTCGTACGCAGACGATATGTAGTATCTGGTGGTGTTTTGCGTGACAGCTGCACCAGAAGAGGTTTTTCGAAAACAGAAACCGACAAAAATGACCACAGCGCTGAGGCTCTGAATGCAATTCGAATCCACAGTCTAGCCGAAGTTGAAAAAAGGTGATTCTAGAGCATACCACGAAGCTTCTCAGCGATGGGGAATAACAGTGAATTGTGCGTGAACGCTTAATGTTAGAGTCTGAGTAATGCAAGAAGTCTATCGCATTCGTATCTCATTCGGAACATCCAACTTGGAACATTTTATTGATAGTGCTGATAGGTGGCACTGTTATTGTTGTATGTCGCCATATACATGATTTTGTCCTCAGGCTTATCAACAGTGACTAAATCTGATCGCATGACGGTCTTCAGCTTTATCTCTACGCACAGCTCATTCCTATGACAAGCGTCCACCTGAGATGCTAATAACTACCTCGATTTCGAAGATCAACGCAGTTTCTTCACTTCAAAAATTTTGAGGGCTCCGCCGTTCTGTCTGCTTATTCGGCCGTTCATCCTTTCTTCTTTAAACATTTTGTAATATATAGCTGCGTTTGACATATTCATTCGACTTGTGTGCACAGCAATTATGCATGAAGCAACATGTAAATCGCAAAAGTCAATGAAAATATATGTGTCTCATATGAACTTATGCATATTTGTTCGCATAATTCATGATAATATTGGCTATGGTGTAAATAAAACTGAACCAAAAGGAGAACTGCATCTAGTTAGAAGGCGACTCTTCGCTGTATTCATGTCACTTTGGGCGATTTAGATCTGCATCGCTTTAGAAAATCTGGAAGATTTACGTGAAAATTTTTGTTTCTACCGTTTATCACAACGCTATGAATAAAAAAGGTATCAATTCATCAACAGCTTGATTCTGTCCATCCACTTTACCGTTTCATCACCGAATATGGCGAGCTATAAATTATGCTTATGGCAAATCAACTTGTACCTTTTCTTGTTTATATTTTCTTTTCTGCCACCATTTTACTGCCATTTATTAAGATTAGCAAGCCGATGCAATTGTGCCCTCCCTCCGGGGTTCGTTGGTTTGAAATATTAAATTGTATTTCACATGCACACAGGCGTGCATTACCTTTCACGGGGATGCCACAATAAATGTGAGTGTGTCATTTTTCGTGGTGGGTTTCTTCATTGCTTTTGACTAGACGTAGACATCTCAGAAACGCCCTCCTGACCAGTCCAATTCACTTTTTATGCCCAGCACAAGCCCTGAAACGACATATTCTCTTCGTCGTATGATAAGCTGGGATTGCATCTTGAAACTCTTCTGTAAAGCCGACGGTTGATTTTAGCACATTGTTTCACTGAATAACTCTCTACGGCTCTCGATCATCCTTCTCATCGCCTTCTTCTAACTGCCACTCTTTTAATTAGTGTCCCAACCTCAAATGGCTGGTCTAATGACTGAAAGAAATCTGCTAGATTATGTATGAGTGTGCGATCCTCATTCCATCGCAAGATTTATAGTGCGCCAACAATTCAATAAATTGTGCGCAATCACTAAGATGCTTTATTTGTTGTTCCCCCCAAATCACATCGTTCTAGGATCGCATTATGGCTCAATACTGAGTGTTGCTGTGTTAATGGCTGGCAGCATTTAACATAGAGGATTTCAAACAACCTCAGTTGTTATATTGTCCGCAAATGTCACTTTTAGCCACAGAAATTCCACTTTCGCAACTGCTCTTACATTTTAGTTATTTAATTCACAGCTCTATGAGTAATGTGCATCAGAATTCAAGCACTTATTCTATTTGAAACGCGAAGTGAGTTTATTCTTCGACATAAACATAAATAATTCCCTCAGATAAGAGACAGCGATAATCAAACAAGTGATACAACAGATGTTCATACATGAAGTGTGAGAATTACAAGCAAATATAGTAGTATAGAAATTTCATTTGAAGGAAACTGCAACAAAATATAGATAGGCGGAAATGCAATAAACAATGAAATCAATCAATTTTTCAAGACCGCTGCTATGCTCCCCAACAGCCATTGTTTCCAAGCTGCTGGTCGTTTCTGTCTATAGGTTCATTTTTTTATTGTTATGAAATAGCTTATTGCTACATTAGCCCTCCCCCCGGATGTATCAAGTTTTCCGAACGGATTGCTGGGGAAACAATGGAGCGGATTATTTCATACCTAAGGTTTATATGTCGTGGTATATAATTAATAACCTCGTAAATGAAGTAACACAAGATTTGATAGGCAACATAATAGGATGGAAGTTATATCAAAACAAAGGCTCGGATGCGTCCCTTAGCTAGTAGAGAGTGAGGGAAAGGGCATAAGAAGGAAGGGGGATAGGAGTGGAGCTCTTGCCGCTGGAGATTTTATTCAAAGTTATGGAATCTATGCAAATATTCCATTTCAAATCTATCATCATATGTTCCATCTCATGTGCACAGATTCTTCACCAATTTTTCACTGATTATGCCTTTCGAGTCAATCTCTACTGCCTACAAGCACCTCCCTGAGTAAGTGGGTGATTGAAAAGTGAAAATTAAAAGCCAACTAGCCGAATACTGAAATCAGTTGTACTTTTGTGGACAGATATACATTCAAAAAATAGTACTCAAGTCACTGAAATACTCGTCTAATCACATCTGAACTTCACAAAGAGACTTTAACACAGAGTGAAAACTTCGCACTTGCAACTGCACCAACATATTTACAGCTTCTACGTATATCAAATGTGCAGAGTGATGACGCAGTAATTGTCCGTTAAGAAATATTAGTGTCTACGTCAAATTTCATTTGTTGTGCTATTACCTGAAACAATGTGACGGAGGCAAAGTGCATTCAGCAGTCGATCTGATTCCATTGCTTATGTAAATCTGAATGTTAAGCTAATCCTTGGAATCATCGAATATTGCTTCAGTTTTAATTCATTGCTCGTAACAAATGAAATACTTCTTTACAGCGCCCTTTCTTTTCCAACACTTTGTTTATATAACGAGCCATGTGCCACAAGTTAACGACTCGAGCAGCACCTCATTTTGGAAATAATTATAAAGTCTGTGGAAGTTTCTTGGATTCACACGCGTGAGAAAATTACAGCTCTCAGCAACTGCATAACCTTGCGGTTCAGCAGGTTTCGAAGAGTTCATATTTTTTGGTTCAGTATCTTGCTGTTTCAATCGAATTTTGTTGCAGTGACTGATGCCTTAATGGCCTCATAACAATTATCAGCGGAAAAGAGAAAACTGGGACATCGAGGTAGACAATGAATTAGCGTTGATCGAGTACTCTCTAAATATGTGCACGTTCTCGTGCTCAGTATGTTGCCGTGCCTGTTGAAATCTTTT
>JAARMF010000513.1:61363-77805 GCA_022844705.1 Toxascaris leonina | reverse complement strand
ATAACGTGCATTACGAGCGTCTTCCCCACTAGTACTGCACTCATATATGATGATGCTTAAGCTATGCCTCGAGATTCTTAGCTTTAAAGATTATAGCACCTGAGAATATAATAAGCTTGAGTGGTGAAGGGTTGGGGTTGCTTAGGCTTAGGTAGTTGTTTTTGCTGATTGTGACATTATTGTTGGGATTCCCTCAACCTCTTGACAGGAACTTTGCCGAGTTTTGAATAGAACAGCTGTCATTAGAGAAGTCCCTTAAGAAAGTGTTTGGCGAAATCGAGCATCGAAGACTCTAAATTATTGTTGCTGTAAAGACACCTAGGAAACATTGATGAAATTAGTTAGATAATAATTGCGAAGGTATGAGTTCACCTGAGTTTACTCCCGAGGTTTTGAAGTCTTCGAGGCATATTTGAAATCAAACGTGAAGCGATGACGATCGCAGATTCTATAATGCGAAGACGATTTCTCACTATATGAAAGAGGATAACCCCAATGTTGGCTAGGAAATATGTGGAAAATGTGAGCTTCACAATTAAGCATCTATATATTACTGGTATACTGAGATGTTTTCATCGATGTTACTTGTTAGGTAGTAATGAGACAGTACTTTGAGGGCCTGAATGGCGTTACAGACAATGCCGAACACACTGCTGGTGGCTCAAGTTTCTGAAATTTGAGAGCAACATTATTGACGGCAAGCTGAAAATGAAGTGCTATCAGAAGCTTATTTGTAGAAATATAAATCACAGAAAAAGGAAAGCCCCAAATCTGATCAACATCGACCAGCACATCGATTTCAAAGATTCTTGAATGACCATTTGAAGAGGAAAGCAATCTCTCTTTTTTTGCAGATTAGGAATCGTGGGAATCCAAAATTCTGTGTCGATCATGAAGTTGGTCGGAATGTGGTCAACGATGCGGTAATCCCATATCCATGCCACCTTATGGGTGGGAATCAGGTGATTTTTAGTGATTTGATTTTCGTTCATTGCGCGATTGCCGCATAACACAATGAGGAATGTATCGAAAACTTCGCTTTACTTTAAGTTCAAAGGTCAGGAAATACGATGAGGCCTGGACTTCCTGTGCTTCTCAACTGTCTGTTGGCTACTGGGATGGGGAGGAAGGGTTTTATGAGTGAAAGTATGTGAGAAAATGCGCAGCAACAGTGCTCGCTGTGCAGCTGATTCTGATCATTTCCGCAATTGAGGTTTGGGGCAGTGCTTTGAGAGCATCCTGGAAGGCTTTCAGGGAATGGAGCAAGGCAATGAATTCCATTCAAGAGACATAAAGTCTGTTGCTGCAAGAATGATGTATGTTAGCAGTGTATAATTGACAGTGAATTCGGACCTGTGAGATTTGTGGTATAGCATTCCGCATTTGAGTTTCAAGTTGATAAGGGATGGAAGGTGCGAATAACCATCGCCCAACTGTCAGAAGAGAAATAACCGGTATTCGAATAACCGATCGCACAAGAGACCACCCTTTAAACGCGGACCTACTGCGACGGGGAAATTGATTTGCTTTAGGGAGGGCGATATGTACTGAAGGAGTTGCAAGGTGACGGACAAACGTCGCCTCGGCTGAGGCTTTAGTAGACATTCCAGTTTCAGTGGCTAAGAGGAGGTAATAACACTCCATACGCAAGGCAAATCAGTAAGAAATCTTTGAAATCATTGATCCAAAACAGGATTTTCAGTGTTAGAAGGGCATGGTTCAGGCATTGCATTACCATTACTGCGATGTTGACCGCACCCGACAACCTTTGGGCTGTAATAGGCAGTTAGTATCGAAATTGTAATGTATTTGCAAATTTCCAACCCTCTCCTCCTTCTGCAGGCCTTTGTCACTCTTCCTCTCCCTCCCCCTCCCCTTCCTACTCCCCCTCCCCTTCCTCTCCCCCGTCTCGTCTTAGTAAAAACGAGTGTAACAAGCTAGCCAATACTTCCAACTCAGACAGAGCATTTATCTGTCGCATCAATTGCAGCATCTGATCGGGACCCTTTGGGATCCTGATCACCCCCGTCGTCTTATCCTTACCATCGTTCTATCCTCACCGCCCCCATCCCCCCTTTCCCAACTCAATGTTTAATTCGGTGAGGGCTGCGAGGGGGGAGGGGGAGGGGGCTGAGAGATCGCGAAAATTCTGGAGTAGTGAAGATTGGAAAGTATGTCTGTGATGAGGATAATATAACAAGTCAAGAATTTTTTTCAGTTTTGGTTACTAAGCAAAGAAGGAGAAATTAGACGCGATGAATACTGCATCGACTATACAGGACGTGGATCACCAGTTACCTACGAGTGTCATGGGTCAAAAGGCAATCAGCTTTGGGAATACAACCACGAGGTAACGGTCCAATTTCATTCGGATTCAGGATGCCAGAACCACCTAGAAATTAGAAAGACATCTGTCAAGTCGACTAGGTGCAGCCTCTTTTTTTTAATTTTTATTTTCATGTATCCAACTTTATTTAACGGTGCTAGGCATCACCTGAATTTTGTTCTCGAACAAGATTCATAGCTTTCGAAAGCATCGAGTTTTACGATGTCACTCTGTCACACTACCGTACCGACTTCCCGCAGGATCCTTGACGCGTAGCTGAAAGTTTCTTAATTAGCTAATTATTTTCAGTTTTTAACGAGTAAATTTTGATAGAAATCTTCGCCTATTTGTTCGGATTGCATCGATAATCCAAGCGAATTGCACATTGGAAACATCATTTCAATGGAGTTAATATTTCCCGGAGTTTTTTTCTTTGTTACGCAGAGGAGTTGAAATTAAGGAACCAACCAGCCAAGTGGGCCATAGATGAGAAAGGAGCGATTATTAGTTACTCTAATTTCGAAACAAAGAAAAACCTCAGTCCAGTGATCGCGATCGTCCTCAACTACAGTCACCGCCTAGGAGTCGCTGAATAGTTTTGACTCCTTCGGCTCCATATTTAGAAAGAAATTGGCAATGAACTTTGTGAGTGTTCCGTGATGCAGGCGGATGTCTGCGTGGGTCTGCGTGTCCGCGCTTCTCTCCGTTCATTATTTTCGCTTATGCAGCTGCAAAATCTGCCGATCCAGATCTATAGGTGCAATCCGTTCGATAAGCTATGCTGTCCAAAGCGGATTTTTCTAGTTGAAGACTTCTGGTCAGGGATGTGTTTTATATTGGATCGCTTTGCTAGATGTCTGTCGTTGTCTGAGTTGATGGAGTGGAAAGCAGGAAGCACATATGGAGCTATCCTCTTGACCCAGTTCCCGACCTACTTGATTTTTGTATCGGGAGGTGAGGACCTCCGGTAATGATGTGATAAAGTAGTAGGAAACAGTTCCTAAGATGGAGACTAGGTTGTTTTCATAAACCAACTTGTAGAGTATCGACCAGGAGGTTGTCTTGAGAATAGTCTCCGCATCTACAACATTGATCCTGGTTGCTAAAATTCTGGACTCTCAAGATGGAACGACATTTGCTCGATAATTGGAAGTGGAAGGGACGGACACGATTTTCAAAGTCAAACGGCCGTTTTTAGTTGATATCAGAAGAACTGGAACTCAGACATGAAGGGAATGAAAGAAGAGCCGATTAAAATGGAAAAAAAATTGTGCTTTCCAGCAAAATTCGCTAAATCTTTCTGCTGTATATCTGCATATCAGGATGACTAGCGCATTCCTCTACTAAATTTGCAATATTTGGAGAATAAGCAATCAAATCTTGATAGATGAGGGAGGAGGAAGTAGAGGTGGCATCGAGCGCAGTTTCCAATTTTTTAAATAGAGACACCTGGAGCGATGACGTTGCAACTTCTTAACAGATATTCGTAGTGAATACCTCGTATCACCAGCTAATACCCTTATCATGACTGGAACAAGCTGCCCATTTGATTGAGAGCTATTTGAGTGGATTGGAAGAGCTCCGATTAGGAGCTAATTAAGTAGATGATGAGCTGGTTGAGTCGATGAGGAGCTAATTGAGTCGATGAGGAGCTGGTTGAGTCGATGAGGAGCTAATTGAGTCGATGAGGAGCTAGTTAATTTGACATCTAGATGACATATCACTTACAGAAATCGTAACTGAGTAAATGAATTTTTAGAGTGGCCGATGACATATCACTTACAGAAATCGTAACTGAGTAAATGAATTTTTAGAGTGGCCGAATCTATCATCCAGTTTCGAGGAAATGTTTGGCATTAAGCGACGATGATAAAACATTGGTGATGAGCGCTTGTGATAAGGCAAATACTCGTCAAACATGGACATTTCAACACTATAATTCGACTGTTTCATGAAACGATTCCATATTAATCGTCATTTTCGTGTGTGAAGCCTTTGACCTTTGACCATCAAATATCGGCAATTATTTATAATATTTTTGCTATTTTAATTAAGGAGCTTTTTTTTCAAAAGTTTCAATGAGGAGAAGAATATCCTCCGTTCAGCAAAACAATCAAAAAGTTAGTTAATTACAGGTTAATTAGAGGTACAAAGCAATCTTGATGTTTGCTTAATACCTTTGTGTCATCACAGGCACAAGCACTTGTCCAATCAGAAGTTGAGCCTTTGTTTCATAGTATGAGAAATTCAAGTCACCTCTTTGGTTCTCATTTCTATGAGATATAGCAGTCTCTATTTATTTACACACCTAATTCTTTATCCATTCAGTGGCTTAATCTTTTCATAATTGAGATCATCGATCTCTCATTTAACGCTGAATTCTTTATTTAGTTAGATAATTTTGTTTATATCAGGGGCCTGGGGACTGGGGGGGGGGGGGNNGGGGTTGGTGGGAGACCTTATGTCACCTTTGCCCTTTTCATGAAGCCTGAATTGTCTTCAATTTCTCGATACATATGGAGTGAACTCCCAACTTCAGCAATAGAAATCAAATGGTTTTCTTATTTTTTCTAGCTGGAAGGCTTGGGCAATATAAGGGGGACTGGGTGGGGAGGGAACCTTGTAGAACTTGAAATCGTTGCAATTATCAGTTTTTCTACTGCAACAAAATTTTATCGCGCATATCCGTTGCAACATTGGAAACCTTTCGCTATAAAAGGGAAATCTGAACAGGTTATGCTATCTCTTTAATGTTGTCAATCGACTCGTCCATCAAATAATTCCCATTCTTTCAAGTTGAGTCTTATTTCAATTTCCATTCAAGTCTTCCTATCTCATAATTTCCATATAAGAATCGCTCTGATAATGGATAGAGACGCACAGTAATATATTTCATTGAAGCCTTAAATTATTCAATTAATGTGAAGCATTAAATGTGCCTAATCGAAGATATAACTATTTATTTGATTCTTTGATAGTTAATGTGGTCATAAGTAAAAATCATTCTATCGAGGGTATCTAAGAGGTACATTCATTCGAACAAGTGATGGAGGAATATTTATGAGAATCAAATGAATTTATGGGAAATGCAGATATATAGAGGATGGAAAAATAAGGAAAAAGGCGTCTATCTAATATTGGTGAAGGGCCGGCTCATTTGCAATTCGCAAGGACCTCAGTCTCCTTCTCAAGAAATCGATCTCAAGTCCCTTGCGAATTGTATCCGTATGCTGAGGAGATGTGACTACACATTCACACCTCTAAAATTTGTAATGATAATAATAGTAATGAAAGGGGATTATTGGTATTATTATTATTATTATTATTATTATTATTATTATTATTATTATTATTGTTGTTATTATTACTATTATTATTGTTATTATTATTATTATTATTATTACTATTATTATTATTGTTATTATTATTACTATTATTATTGTTATTATTATTATTATCATTATTATTATTATTATCATTATTATTATTACTGTTATTACTATTATTATTAATGTCAATAATATATAAATGTTTTATTGAGCAGATTATTATTATTATTATCCGGTCGTTTTCTGTTTCTTTCAAATTCAACCCATCATTTTGCAATTTTTTGAAACGTTCGGAACTTTTTCCTCCATTTCTTTTTTCTGTAATTTGCAATTTTTCTCGAATATTTCCCAAAAATTTCTCATCAAAACATATCATTATTTATTAGACCGGACATATCATCAATGTTCGTATTTTCTATTCTCTGCTTTCTCCCTTTAGCCCACTTCAACTTCCCATAAAATCATCTAATTTTTGCAATTGAGTTGCCATTTAATTCATTCATAATTTCTTTCCTTTGCATCGAATTTATGTCATTTTGATTCTAAAAATTCCGTTATATAAGGAATTAATTACCTTTCCGGCAAATGTTATATAAAAATTTTAACGATATTCTCATAACGTTACAAATATGTCGAATTGATGAATAGAGTGGGCATTAGCAAAGAGCCTTTTGTTGTTGAGTATCGCCTGAACTTGAGGTATCTTGTCGTCGATTATCGCCTGAACCTGAGGTATCTTGTTATTGAGTATCGCCTGAACCTGAGGTATCTTGTTATTGAGTATCGCCTGAACCTTAGGTATATGCCACCTGAGAATAACATTTGAGAATGTCAAAATTCGTTGTTGTGCATATATACTTTGCAATTTAATTTGTAATATTAATTTATTTTTAATTATTGCGAAAGGTTTTCGATGTTAATTATCGATGCTTATTTTGGACAATTATGAATGACTGGTGGAGTGATTATTTCGAAGGAAAAAAAGATAAAAAAGCAAAGGGAACACCTCAAGCCACCTTATGAGCTCTCAGTGCCTGAGTCGATTGCTTCCTGTCGATTCCTTCTTGCAACCTTGATTTCGTATCCATTGCCTGCAAAGCCTCAGATGGGATGCGTTTTTTTGTGCTTCCCGAGTTCTTACCCAAATTGGGCATATATAACATAACTTACTTTAAGCGGCACTGAGACTTCCTTGTTCTGGATCATTCCCAGACTATCTTTGTCCATCGACTTCAGTGTGATGTATTTATTGCAAGCATCTTCAAACGTAACTGACTCTTGATTAGCAAAATTTTGCATATTTTGGATGTTATCGATCCCTAAAAGGCACTCCATATTCTGGATTCATCGAATATACCTTGAGGGGATGCGTTGTTCATATGGGCCTGACCAATTATCATTCCCTTGTTGAGTTGTTGTGGTCTTTTGGAATGTTGCATGAATTTGACTCCAGAATAAGCAATTTGACATTTCAATTTATTAAAATGGTCAAATTGCTTATTCTGGAGTCAAATTCTGGTCAAAATGGACATATTATTAAAAAAAATGATGGTCAAATGACTTACGTTTGAGGAATGTTTATTTTTTTTTTCTGCGATACTTTCTCAATGTTTCACAACCACATCGATGTGTCCTTTCTTTTCATTATATTCAAATATATGCGTTGAGTGTTATGTTTTTGCTCAGGAAAGTAAGAGCCATCGTTGCGTTAAACAGATCGACAATTTTTCGACGCAACTATTGGTGATACTTGTCTTTGAATATTTGCCTTGCGACGCGATGTGTGATGATGGTGATGTGTCTGTGTTACCTGTGCCGTAGTTTCCTCTCGGAGACCACCTAAGATGGAGCTGTAAGAATTGGCAGATCTAAGGTGTACATCATCAGTTGAGTCTCAGCACCTTCGCAGATTATTTCCGGATCCAGTCTGTTACTTCCGGAAGGAATAACAAAAAAAAACGAATAAATCTTCTGCAAGAGACTCTTGTGGATTTTTGAGATCAATAAATATTTGAAGCTATATCAATAAATAAGTATCAATAATATCAATATCAATAAATATTAATAAATAAATAAATATAAATAATATTTAATTATATTTAATTGTTCCTGTGCCATTCGGTCGGATGAGTGAAATGCAAAAAAAGGGCATATCGTAAGGCATCTTCGGCTTATTCCTCCACTTTCTTCAGTGGTTTCTTCGACCGGAATCTTTCGTATTTATAACTTTTTCTATGAATTTGATAGCCAAATGGCAAATTGGTGATATATAATTTCGGGTAGCGTTCATTGTTGTCTTCCTCTTTGTTTTTTTTTTATTGTTTGTATGAGATGTGATTTTGTTGGCTTATATAAATTCATATGGCACATTTGGTAAGTGGTAGCAGTCTCTCGAGCACTTCACTGAAGAATTTAGGATGCAAAGTGCAAGCTTACTATCGAATAAGCTATCGAATGAGCTGCGAGCTTTTACGATTTCGAAAAAATAGGATGAGATCAAGCTTAAGGTCGATGATGTCCTAAGTGACCTGAGGTCGACGGAAATGAGGTGGAGCTTTATAGTCAGGATGATAGGTCAGTAGTCTGGATGTCGGGAACAAGATGTGGTGAGCTGACGAGCGAGTAGCACTCAAGTGCAAGCAAAGTACGACGGCGTTCGATTAAATGACATGAACGGTGGTTATCCAAACAAATCCCCGAAAGCTCATAATTCATCTTGTTCTCCACTAGTACTAATACCAGGTATGGAGCATTGTATTATACCAACTTAAAATTTGCAGGTAGATTTTAGGAACAATAGAGTGTCATTCTTGGAGGTCAGTGGAAGAACAGAATAGTAGCGATTTTTTCAAAAGAATTACAAGTAAATTGCGCCATTTTTTGACTACCTAGATGTCGGGCTTGTTTGTCTTGTTATCCAGGTGATATTGGAAGGGGTAGTTCTCCTTCTCATCTTTCATATTTTTATAGCTTCAACTTTTGTGACATCTAGAGAGACCCCCATCCTGTTTTATACGCCATCCTCTTTAATGCAAGAAGTTTTGTGGAGGGTATTCAATCGAGACCCTTTAGAAAATCAAAACTCTTGCAGATGATAACAGATGGAGAAAAATGGATGAAACTGAACAAATTGAACTTATGTACCAGTCTTCATTTCTTGAGTTCTTTTCTTCTCAGCATCGTGCTACCCCTATCATTATGGCTGTTCGAAATTACTCTCCATCAAACGATTAGGAAGTCATGGAGTGAGTTCTATACCGAAGCTCACGATAGCTCATAGACAACAATTCTCCATAAGCCGATGACTCTACCTAATAAATCACTAAGCCAGGACCTTCGAACCTATTCAACGGCGCTGGTCCTCCCGAGTCCTCAATTATCCTTCTTGCTGGTCTCTGGAGCAACCATTGGAAGAGGTTCAAGGAGAAGATTGTCACAAATGTGAAAAGGTCGATTCAAGCGCCGGCCACTGTCCAAATACGGGGTCATTTATTGCTGCAAAGACCCATTTAAGGTCGGGGTTAGCTTTAACTCGAACGGTTACTAGCTTATAGATCAGTATCGACGGATTTATAGAAAATCGACGGAAATGCAAGAAGACTTGTGCACTCAAAACATGTGGGGTAGAGGGAGAGGGAACTTCATCTTCACCTATCTCTTCAAAGGAATGTGATTCGTATACCCATTTGCTTGGCAGTTGGTATATGTACTGTTGCGAAAATACTATTATTTTTTTTTCGATTCCTCTATTTCCAATCTTGCTTTCTCTTCTGTGGTGCATTCTTCGGCTGTTATACCTCATGCAGCTATGATCCATTAAGGTTCAAGTGACGTCAGTGTTTCAACTGTTTTTGATTTGACCTTTGACATGTTGTTCTCTTCCCACATTCATTTTGTATGCTTTCGGAAATATGCCCCTCGTCATTTATATGTGAAAACGGGTGTTGGCTGTCCAGTTGTTCGGAATAATTGGCAGAAGATTTCTGGGGTATCGATGGGCTGCCTTAGTGACCTCAGCAATCTGCCTTAGTGACCCTAGCAATCTGCCTTAGTGACCTCAGCAATCTGCCTCAGTGACCTCAGCTTCTCGACGATTACTTTTGCTGAAGGAAATACCGATTTTATTCTGCAGCTTGTTCCAATAATTTTTTCAAATCTTTTCAGTCAATGACTGCACTATTTTGATGGCCTTTGTTCATCCTACTCATCAATAATGTGACTCCTCCTCTCCCGTTCATGTCTATCAGAAAACCCAAAATCCAAAAAGAACAGTACTAGTATTTACTTCTAAGGCCAAAATACCTGGTGCAGTGTTGTATCGAACTCGAAATCGCAGGTAAATTATAGGTAAAGTTTACTAGCTATTCGGAACGGTGGTAATGTACAATGCCATTTTTGATGGAGAAGTATAAGTGCAGTAGTTTAGGGAAGATTTTGCTACAATGCCATCACCCACAAGTTTCGAACGATACTCGACCCTAGAACGCTCACCTCCGCAAATTGATGGTTGACATTTTTCTGTCACAATTGTGATCCGAACAATGCCCGGTCTACCTCCTATCTGAAGGCTTAAATATTTTTGAAGAAGGATAACCATCAGCGAGGTTCTAGAAAGGAATGGGATGTGAGTGGTCTCATCAGCCTGTACCGGATACTACGTTTGCCTTTCCAATGATGCTCTCTTGGTGAAAATAATGACATTTTTCAGTGGCAATAAAAAAGCAATGGCAATTTTTCGAGGTGCACCACCACAGCTGAAATTGAAAGACCAATCTACCTGTACCCCTAATTTATAGGAAAGGGATAACTCCGCAGCCTTGTTTAAATTTCAGGACGCTATCCAGAACTGACAACAAAGCCACTGAAAGATGTCAAGCAGCTGATAGAAGAGATGCTTGTGTCTTCCTTCCACAAGCATTTGAGCGGTGGTCACCAACAAGAACCCCTCCTCTACCTGGATAGAGAAGTAGTTGAGACAACCGAGCTTTATGGTGTATACACCTGAGCTTAAACAAATTGCAATTGAATGCTATACTGAGGGCGACAAACTTTGTCGTTATTTGTTGTCCGACTATCCAACTTTCCATATTATTCTCTTCCGTTTTTTGCTGTTTAATCTCATAGACATCACAACATGCTTGCACCTCATCATCTCATCCCAGGATATCGGTGACATCCACGAATTATTTGTCTCATCAAGTCTCTAGCTAAAGATTCATCCTCTCCTCAGCAGACTCCACAACTGATGATGCAAACAACTTCCAACAGAACCCCCTCTCTGCAACACATTCTTATATACGCTTATAGTTGTTGCTATCCGCAGCATCCAGGAAATATTTTGTCCTCATTGCCAAACATCATTTGTTAAGCAGGAGACCTTACCAGACGTATCGATTTAAAGAGTGGTTAAGACGAAAAAAAAATGAACACTTGTTGAATAACGTTTCCTCTGCCTGATAACCTGCAGGCTGTGCCCTTGGCTTAGGGACATCAAAACAGGTGACAATACTCTTTGATAGCAGGCACAGCTTTTACGAACTTAAATCCGCAATCGCTTCCAAAACTTTGGTCCTCGAAATATTCCAAAGTGCAACCATTCTGATCCACAACTAGAAACCATTTCCTTGAACCTCCATTCTAGGATCCGTTTGCGTCCGCCGAAAATCGCAAGTTGAAAGGCATTTATTTCATGCAATAAAGAAATTTATCGCATATTTTCAAGCGACCACAGCCGAGCATCTCATTAGATAATTTAACACCTGTGAACCCCATCAAATGTGACAAGTCCAGAAGACAGACATCCCCCTCCCCCCTCCCCTCCCCACCCGTCCAACCAAACACACGAAAATGAACCAAAAAACAGTGATGGCGTTACGATTCGTTGCAAACGATATGAGAGGAAACAACGATCTCAAAGATAAAAAAATTTCAAAAATTATGTTTTTCATCTTGAAATTTGAGTATTACATAAATTTGTGGCGTTTTGCTTTCTCATAACGCCTCCAACGAGCACTACACCAACTTTTCATTGTTGGTTTTCAACGCATTCGATTGCCCATCGAACGTTTTCCAAATTCTCGAATTCTTGAATCTGCCACCCAAGTTATATTTGGGCAAAAATTAAAAACATTTGCATCTATAATCATTGCACCAATTTAATTTATCATAAATTTGCATAAAGACATCTCATTTATCACTATCACCTATTATTCCCAAATGACCCCATCCATAACCATAAATGACATTTTCTGAATCGTTTCTGTGACCCAATATCGAGGCATGAAAACGTTCAGCTTCTATGAGGTGAAAAGATTGAAGGTCATCTAAGCTTTGACCTTTGGCCTCTTAAAGGCTTCTAATCTTTTATTTCGTTTCAAAATACCTCGATAAATGCAACAGGCAGATATCCCATAAACCCGGCGAATCTGTGAAGAAATTAGTTTAAAAAAAAAAGACCTAAAATAATATTTAAATTTGACAATATCGGAAATGAGCTATACAATTAAACAAATTAAAACAACATAATAAACAACTATAAACTCTGAATACGACAAAGGAACGAGGTTGCAATTTGCCATACGATATTCAGCATACAGTGGGCCATCCTACATTCCATCGTATTTAGGACCGCCGCCACCTGAAATATAGCTCTCTGCTATTGCTTCATACTCTCTCCCAGGTAAACAGCCCCACCTAACCACCTATGCGGTGTACTTTGCTTTTTCTGGACCTACTATACAAAAAAGGGAAGTATATAAGATGGAGAGAGGAAATATAAATTAAATTAAGCTGGTAAGGTGATACAAATTATTTGTATTCGATAGCGATGCGGGAAGAGATAGGGAACTTCTTCCCAGAATTTGGGGTAATTTTTATATATAGCTGTTTTAAGCGGCCAAATTCATTAGGGAGATTGCTTCCTTTTACTATTTCCGATTTTTTCCCGAAAATCTGTGAGGTCTCAAATTTATGTGCCATAGAATTGACTAATAGGTTCAACGTACTATGCCCTTGAGGTAGTTCCAGGGCACCTTTACCATAACTGGTTCCAACCTCACGTCGCCCCCTCAGCTATGCCGTCATTTAAAAGAATGCAAAATGTCCCGTTGATAACGTTGCAGATATAAATACCCTTTGCTATCAGTCCCAGCTGACCACATAGAAGACACTAAAGGATCGCACTTTTAGGAACAAACTGGAAATAAAGATGGACAAGAATGACGAAGGAAAAAATGCTTATTTTCAAAAAAAAACGCCTGGAGTGCAGCAACTCCAACCGAAATTTGTATGTAGCCACTTTTCCTGGCCAAACACGAACACACAGGGCGTTCTAGCCGTCTCTGTTGAAAGGAAGCACCCGGCTGCCTCGTCTGTCTAATAGGTAACACTCAAAGACCCCTTACATCCAGAAGTCCATAGTGTGATACAACAACCGTTACCTTAGCAGCCGTGGATCGGAAGTGATTTGCTCTCGATTTTAATATTCGAAGTAAGCTAGTAAATTCTCCACGAATCTTGGAAAATTCAGGATCATTCCATCGTTTTTCAGTAGATCATTCAAAATTGCGTTTATATTTGCTGCATGCCAAGACAGATTGGTCGGTTAAGAACCCAACCTTAATTTCAAAACAAGGGCACCATAGGCTGACTCCAAAAATTCGAAGAGAAGCTCATCCTCTTCAACTATAAGTTCGTGACTTCGAACCTCAATAGGTCAACAACAACGAGAATGACCTAATGCCACCTGAAGCTACAAAACCGCTGGGAAACACTGATCATCACATACACACATCGCTTATAGCTCAATACAAACAGGTGTCAAATGCGCATAGAAACACCATCATGTCCCTAACGACTCAATAGGTGACAAAATGAAGACCCACCTTCAGGAGCAACCCAAACAATATTCTGCGTTGGATCTTTAATATCGCATGTTTTACAATGAATGCAATTCAATGCATTGATTTGCAATCGCTTCTCGCCTGGCTTTGTCTCTCTCTCAACAAACTCGTATACACCTGAAAAAAAAAGAAAAAGGCTAGATAGTTAAAAAAAAAAAAGAAAAAAAGGCTAAATAATTTACTTAAAAATAAGTAGCCCAAAATGGGCTATGAAATCATCGCATTAGCTGAAAACAAAAAGCACAACGGCCACTTACCCGCAGGGCAAAACCTCGCTTCCGGACCCGCAAATTTGGCCAGATTAACGGTTTCCGGTACATTGTCATCTTTCAGCGTCAAATGACATGGTTGATTCTCTTCGTGGTTAGTTCCCGACAACGCAACCGAAGTTAAGAGGTCGAATGTGATCTTCCCATCTGGCTTTGGATATTCGATCGGTTTATGCTGAAAATGGTCAACAAAACTTCAACCAAATCATGCACATCATCTCTTAAAATTTATATTATCCGACTCCGCCCGGAGTTCATTTTTTTCCACCAGAAAAAAATGAGCTCCAGGTGGAGTCCAACGATGATTTGCTTTATTCTTTTTTATTTAATTCCTTAAAGACTCCGCTAAGTCGATCGCACTTTACAAAACAATAAGCATCTAACAATAATAGCAACACCTCGACGTTTCACTAATGCCCTCATTGCACCGTTCATTTCAAAGTGCTACAAAACATTTTTGAAAAACACGAAAATACCCTCCTGTTCATAATTGTACTGCAATTCAACAAAAATATTGGTATTTTTGGGGTCGGTAGCTCAGTGGTAGAGCCTTCGCTTGTTGAGCGAAAGACTCGGGTTCGATTCCCGGCTGGTTTCCCGATGGATCGTCAGAAGGCTAACCACCATACGTTCCAGAAATCTGGTCAAAACAGCCATATGTGGTTGTCAGCCGCATCGATACGGGAATTGATGAAACTACAGCTGTCTTTGTATCTTTCTATTGATATTTTATACTACACTGTAGCACCAGCTACTTATATGAATCATATGATTAACACTACATCCTACATACTACAATCGAACATCACACTACACTTACTGACCACATATTACTCCATCTTACGAGTGCTCAACACTACATATACAACTAGCGATGCGGTGCAGTATTAGCGAAAGCTTTTCATCGATGGCTATAATTTGAAGGCTAAACACAACCACCCAATCAAAAGTCTCAAGAATTTCAAAACGTCCAAAAAATATCAGCATTTATGCTCTTGTAGTGCCAAAGGTCAAAGGTCAAAACTTGTTGCATTATACTAACAGCTTATCAATGTCAAAGGCCCGGAAACAGTGCATGTGTGGTCTTTTGCAGCAGATCAATCAAAACGTGACAATAAAACTGCAATTCCACCACCTCAGCAGCAGGTTCGAGTTTCTCATGATCGCGTTTACCATGTGAGAGTGTCCAAGGTTCAAGACCTCTTCCAAGAACAAAGAATGTTCCAGTATATGCCATACCACCAATCCAACCGAGTCGTGTATTGAATGATGGTCGAATATTACGAGTTTTCTTCATCTCCTTTATTACATAGCTATTCCGCAGATTTGTATCATACGCTTCCGGGTTTATAGCTGCAGCATCATAAATCCCATCAAAGGTGAGAAAAGGTGAGTGGCTATCACTGACGCCGGAAATGATTCAAATGCAAGACAAACTGAAAGTAAATGCTCAACAACGATCGCTCAGTTATCGATGAAAATCCCCGAGCGAACTAAATACTTCAACCACTCGAATATTCCTCTGCTCTCTATAAACCTCCAATCTAGGCACTGAAATAGGCTTTAAGAGCTTGGCCAAGTTTGAGGGTTGTTACTGTGATTATGGCTCAATGAGCCGAAACGTCAGTAAAAATATCTATATCTCATTCGGCGCATCCCAAGGTTTATAACAACAAACAACGTAATAAATATAAACATAAATATAAATATAATTATAATTATAATTATAAGTGCAAATAAATAAACATATATATATATATATATATATGTATATATCCCAACAGCTCATCTCAGACTGCCTATAAATCCAGTAATTTTAGCCACTAGTTGATAATACAGACCAAAATTGTGACGGTCTTCGTCGGTGGTCCTGCACACCTTAGGAGACATTTTCCTTCATCTAATAAGCCAAAACGATTCACCGCGCCCATTTTCCACCTATTTCAGGCAAGTTTTGAAATTTTTGAAAAATTTGTTGAAAAATTGAAAAATTTACAAATTCGTTCAAATCTACCGATCACTTTCCTTTCATTTGGGAAAAAAAATTGGCTGACCTTATCTTATATTTCAGTACTGAATGTTCAATCTGCCAAAAATGGAAATAACAAACTCTTTTTGCTTTCGAGATCCGGGAAGATAGCTTCGGCTGCGACCATGCCACTTTTCATCGCATTATGGATACCCTTGAGTTTGGCGACATTCATGAGACCGGCTGTGCAACCGATTAGACATCCACCTGGGAAGGCAAGTTTCGGAATTGTTTGATAGCCACCCTCATTAAGAGCTCTTGCGCCATATCCGATACGTGTGCCGCCTTCCAAATGCTTTCGAATCGAAGGATGCAGCTTGTAGCGTTGGAATTCCTGTTCAATTAATATTTTCTCAAAAACCCTCTGGCATAAAAAATCATTAAAAATCCTAGCTTCTTGTACCATCTGGCCCATTTGTAGTGGACCATACCGCTTGCATTATAACCCCCTCCCCCCTCCCCTACCTTCATCATGCCCACTCTACTCTGCAACAAATTATGAAGGTGAGTGGCTATTCAGTGTTTTGGAACCAAGGAAATAAATGATACAAAGCTTTGGCCAAGGGAATTATTTTCATAACATGCGAA
>JAARMF010000513.1:44334-58203 GCA_022844705.1 Toxascaris leonina | reverse complement strand
GGGGGGGGGGGAGTTGAGGGGTTTCAACAGCTGTCTAGTATGCTGGCACTGCTTGTTAAATTACCAACCACAAGCAGGATGGATCACTTTTTCGGTACATTTATTCAATATTCGAAGATTTCTGCCACAACCACTTCCCAGCACCTACCTGAAACCCCAACCTCCCATCCGATGAGGGTTTACTCCTTCCACTCGAAAGCTTTCTCACCTCATACTACCCTCAAATTTCTCCGTTTCACTCAAAATTTCTATATGATTAGCTGTATATTCAATGCTCACATCGCACTCTACTTGCCGGGTATTGTCTGACTGAGGATCATCACCCAAACATTGTTGATGTAACTGGAAGGTGCCTTGTCAGGGCTGATACTGGAAGGAGCCTTGTCAGGGCTGATACTGGAAGGAACCTTGTCAGGGCTGATACTGGAAGGAGCCTTGTCAAGACTGATACTGGAAGGAGCCTTGTCAGGGCTGATACTGGAAGGTGCCTTGTCAGGGCTGATACTGGAAGGAGCCTTGTCAGGGCTGATACTGGAAGGAGCCTTGTCAGGGCTGATACTAGACTCAAGGATGTTTTCCTACACACATCCAAAACTATGCTTTCTTTTGAAACGACGAGTCAACACGATCATGGATCGCTCGTAGATTTGCCTCGAAAATGGACCGGCAACCTTCCCTCGTATACTGTCAAATGGGGGGGGGGGGGGGGGGGNGGCGGGGGGGGGTCAAGGCAACACCTCCAGCCTCATCCATTCACTTTCTTCCATTGTTCCATTATTCAAGTAATGGCAATCTAATCCCTCAGATGCCTCAAACATTAAAAAAACCAAAGTTTTTTCCTAAGAAAATTTATGGAAAGATGGGATAAAGTTTCAGATGAACTGCGGTACAGCGAAGTAAGCAATAAAAAATCCTCAATATAGGCAAATGGCAATAGAAGTTAAATGAGGCCTTGAAGACATCCTGCAAGACACTTCAAAAAATCGCTTAAAAACATCGCTCACCAAAGAATACCAACTCAAACTTCCACCAACTAGCCCAGGAAGCCCTACCGAGACTTTCGACATCAGGTGTTCTAGCTTGTACTTTTATACCCGAACAGTTATGCCCTGAGGCTAGTAATAACACCAACAGACGTATGCATACAGATGATATCTGCAGCCATAAGTACGTTGCTGATATAAATATGAGTGCCGAGGGGGATATATACGTCAGTAAAAATAATCAAACAATTTGAAGGAATAAATGCCAGTCTAAATTTAATTATAATTATATAATTTAATAATAAAAATTTAAATTTAAATTATAGAAAGGCGCATCGACACTCTCAGTAACCGTTGCTCCTCGCAATGACTTGTCCCTCGAATTTCTATAAATAAACTAAAGGCCTAAATAAATAAAAATTCTCTTAAAAAGCCTTCAAGATAAACCTTTTCGATAAGTCCCCTAGTTAGATGGCCTCGACATCCTTCAGCAAAGATCGTACATTTCGCACGTAATTCCATACCCCGTTGGAAACTCTCCTGAAATATTCCTTATCACCAGTTTCCTTTAAATAAATAGATGCTGAATAATTCATCATAAGCACATTGCTGCTTCCATTGCATATTTTTACCAACTAGCCAACTTTACCAACTGGTTTTATGGCAAAGAAGTATTTCTGTATATCCATCTGTCGACCCATCGGACCCCCCCCCCCCCTCCACCCCAATGATTTGAAGTCAGTAGATGCCAAAAATTTAATAATTTCTGAAAATTTTTCACCGGAAATACAAATTTCCAACCTTTTCCAATGCCTCTCCACTGGCCAATTACTCAGTCAATATTTGTGCTCCATTTCCTCTTAAATGAAGATGAGAGTGCTGCTTAACAACTTTTTCTTTGTTCTTCACCTTTAATGTGCTGACTATGAGCTCGGCATACAAACAATGGAAAGCTAAGAGAACAAATGCTGCTAAACGAGATGATGGCAGTCATTAATAAAGATCTTCTGAGAGGTTATGCGGCAAAAAACCCAATGGAAAATCTTTGAAAAACAATAAATTTTCTCGATGAAATTTTCATAAAAATGCGCTTTTACTATCGAAAAATTTTTCAAATTTTTACGACATCGGTAAAAAATTCTCAAAAAAAAATGAACGGTCTCAACAACTGCATTGGAAAATACGAAAATATATTCTAAATATTTATTATATATTTTTTAAATAAGGAAATAAACGATAAAAACAATCTCAAACAAACATAGAAATTATCCTCAAATTAACCGAAAACCGAACCGAAGAAACATACTTATAAGAGCCGAAGTATGCATATACATGGGATAGTAATTCGTTGTACATCACTTTACACAAATAAATATAATTTTTTACTCATCAATTCATAAAATCCTCACTCATTCACAATGCCCAGGTGTGCTTCCCTCACACAACTCACCTGAGGCATCAGAACGCTAGATGAGCCATCCAGGATTATGTAAGAAATATGAGACCCTTTTTTTCCTAGAGTTCGAGGTTTTTCCTCTAGTCCTATTCATGTTTTATGAGGTTGTCGACTTATATTCGATGTTGATGTAACTGAAGGCAATGAAGCTATTAACCAATGACCAGAGCTATTAAGCTTGATGCTGGAAAAAGGCAAAAAATAATGATAAATGATAATAATAAAAATAATTTGTATAATTTGAAAAAGTTATAAAAGAACCTTTGGAGCTCCATCTCTCGCAACACCGACGTCATTGGTAGCCACTCCGGCGACGCTGCCATCGCTATTGTAGAGCACTTCTTGTGCGGCATATCCTGGATAGATCTCTACTCCCATCTCTTCTGCTTTCTCCCCTAGCCATTTGGTTAGGTGACCAAGCCTGTAAAAATAGCCCTATTTATATGAATATAAATGTAAATAAATAAATAAATAAATAAATAAGCAAATAAATAAATATGTATATATATGTATATACACAGAAACAAAAACAGAAAAAAGGGAATGCCTAGAAGGCCGGCTCCTGGGAAAGTGGATAATTCGAATGCTGGCTCGATATGCTATCCATTTAGCTGGTCAGGTGATGGCAGACCAACCGGTCAAAAAAATATTCCAGAAAAAACAGGTAGCCTCAATTTTTCATACGATCAAAATAAATAAAAAGTCAATCAAGACAGGTAACGCTATGATTAAGCTAGATGATGGCACACCATTACTACATCCTACCTGTGCAAATGTATGTAGGTAAGTATCAACCTGTCCCTCTCAAGTGACCTATAATTTGAGAACCCCTAAAATTACAATGAGGAACTTCGGTAGGCCTATCAACAAGTGTTATTCGATGAAAGTAGTATCGCGAACGCATCTCTGGAAGATTTGGAAATTCTGTGGAGATGGGTCAGAGGGCAAACGAGAGAGCCAGGTAGGTGGTAAGTCGCCAGGTAGGTGGCAGATTCTGATAACGATGGGTAATTGATAGAGGGATGGTCGCAATGATCAATAAATTGGCAGCGTCGCCGGAGTGGTGTTGCGAGAGATGGAGCTCCAAAGGTTATTTTATATCTTTTTCAAATTATACAATTCGTTATTTACTGATTTTTTACGACAGCTATAAACCATAAAGCGATTGGCCATACGAGCGAAAGGTCGAAGGTCACGCTGTACCATAATCCTGGTTTTTTCATCTCTTCAACCATTTCCTTTTTTGATATCTATTCCTTTAGAATGCCTCATACCTTACCTGTTCAACACAAACAGATTTCAACTCGCTGTTCTAGCCAACTGCCGTTGCTTCATATAAAACATAAATAAATATTCCCTAGAAAATCCCCACCACTGAGTTCAAGCAAATTTGAGCTAGAGATGAAAGACGATGGGGAAGATAATATTGAGGTGTGACTTGGAGTAGTAGTAATACCTGACGATGTAATTGCCGTGATTGTAAAGTGGATTGCCTGGCATCGCTGGCATTGGTATGCGACCTTTCTCCGTCAGAAGTGCTAATGACTCCGACTGAAAACTCCACGTTAGAATAAACGAATCGCCGCACACAACTGTTCCCAGGTTATCACCACTATCAGCTGTTATCACTGATTGCCAGCACTGTTATCACTGATACCATGAACAATGCAACTGTAGTTAAAGTTGCTACTATCTAATATTATTGTTATTATTATTATTTATTATTATTATTATTATTTATTACTATTATTATTATTATTATTACTATGAGCCGTAGCGTAATTTATTTGCATTTCGATGCTAATTTCAACACTTTGTGGAACGATTGCGGAAAATTGTTGAACCTACTTATAAAATAAAAACCTGCTTCTTCTAGTTTTGCAGAAAACCGATCAACCTGACGGATCTTCTTAGGGATAATCTGACGGAATGGCCAACTTTTGCAGGGTGGCTTGTAAATATGGATGGCTATAACACCAGCGTACATGGGCCAATGATACACCAGTGGCAACACAGAAATACCATATTTGCAGAGAAATTTCCTAGATATTCAGCCCTTTTTTTGAATTCATGAGAGGTCTGAAAAATCCACACTTGGACAGTACATCAGAAGAGGCCTATGATTATCTCTGTCCAGTTCAATGAAGCGACCATCCGTTCAAAACTGTTTCTAATCCCTAGAATTCNNNACTTTTTTACGCTTCCATATCGCCAAGGGCATAAAATACCCAGCATTTTATTACCGACAGGCTTGTTTTGTTGATATACCATGACCTATGTCATTCGCCTGTGCATGGCGTCAAGGCATGTGCTATAGATCCTTTACCTACTTCAAGGACTTTTATCAATACTTCACTCAAGTATCCTATCGCTTAGCAAATATCCGTCACCTCATTAACTGATAAATGCAAGCGGGGGAATAGCTGATTATACTGATAAGACATACGGTGACTTTCTGATAAACAGGAGTTTTCATATTCTTCCAATCGGGAAAAAGCTCATCCATGCCACGAGGGTCGATAACGGCTCCAGAGAGGATATGGGCGCCCACCTCAGGTGCCTTCTCGACGACACATACGCGGATCTCTATAAGAATACTAGTCATAACTGTTGTTTATTGCTATTAAAATCTGTATCTAAGCAGATGACATTCATTTCTGCGATATTTGAGCTGAGGAAATCCGCGAGGGACCATCATAAGCACTGAAATAACCGATGCAAGGATGTTAAGATATTGGTGCTACAGGTAGAAAGACAGCATAAACAAGCGATTTTTAGGCCAACCGATTTAGCTGCTCAAAGTGCACTGGTATCTCAAAGCAGAAAAGTTCCCCCCCCCCACAGATCTATAGTTAAAATTCAATACACTCGCTCGTTTGCACAATGGGGCATGAGGCAACACTGCGTTATTCTTTTGATGGGCCAACTTGGAAATTGGCCTGGACGACCTGTTAGTTCATGGTTCGGACCAGCCAATAAAAATTGCAGTTATGGCACGAATGGGTCGCGGATATGAAACACTGGGCAGTCGGCCATGATGCTACGAGAAGGGGAAAAAAGCTTTGAACAGACGCATCTGCAGGCTTCAAGCTGTAACACCTTCCGGCAAACTTTCAGATAATATAGCCACAGATCTTTTGTGGTTATGGCTTATACACAGCACATAGACATATGTGATGAAGTCCGTGCGCACGGTCGGATGCGCACACATATTTTAGGCGAAAACTGTAATGGTATGAGGGAGGCCTGCGAGTAGAAGGCTAGAACATCCGAACGACGAACCTTTTTTGTGTTCAGCGGCAAGTTGCTGTAGGCGGATCGCAGCACACATGCCTGCGGGTCCACCACCAACGATTGCCACATCATATTCGTCTGCGACACGTGTCATATCAATGTTCTTCCATCTTGGATCCTTGTCGCGAGGATGTCGCGTATAATGTGTGGTTGTCCATTTACCGTTCACTACATTATGTAACCTCTGCGTCGACCGGAATAGACATCGTACGCTCACACGCATCGGCCTGCTTAAAGATATTCTCAGTCCACTAATATAGAAACCGATAAATAAGCGCTCCAGTACTTTTACATCCTTGTCCTTCAAGATCCTTCAGGATTCTGAAGGATGTTAGAATCCTTCAGCAATCTCTATCGTCAGTATCTTGTCAATATCTGCAGCGTCATGACCTTTTGTCAATATCTGCAGCTTCATGACCTTTCGTCTGTATCTGCACCTTCATGACCTTTTGTCAATATCTGCACCTTCATGACCTTTTATCACAAAAACGAAACGAATTGCTAAGGACGGCCAAGTGTATATACAGCAAAGCGATGACATATAAATATCCGATACACAAATCATAGTNNNGACGGCCAAGTGTATATACAGCAAAGCGATGACATATAAATATCCGATACACAAATCATAGTTGTTAGTCATTGAACAGCCTGTCACCTGCAGAATATGACATCAAGTTTTTGCAGTTCAACAATGAGGAGTCATTAGCATATCGCCTTCAATCGGTACCGACTATGACATCTTCGTGCAGTGCTGATACCGATAGTTCTATGAAACGATAATGGTCATGTTGACCTTTGACCTCTTCATATATAACCTCTTCATTAACCACGTTGACCTCCGTCATATAGCATTTGTTGTAAATTCCTATACGCCACTCTCTTCGGGGGCAAACCTATTGTGATGCAGTATTCCTTAGCACAAAATTGCATACCACGAATGTCTTCTTCCTCTTTTCCGCTCCCCTCCACTCAACTCTTCCAAGGTAATGAGCGGCCACTAATTTGAGATGTCTAATTACATCAGAAAACAATTTACATTTTTGATTTTTCATAAATTCTCAAAAAAAGAGATTAAAAATTGCGATAAGGAAATCAACCAATTATTTCCACAAATCTTCCCTGAAAGATTCATTTTCTTATTTCGGCCGATCGCTGATAATGACCCGTCGAATTCGGTATTACCTATTCTCAGGTATTTTCAACTATTTCCTTCGAAAACAACTTGAACAGGTACCTAGTTTATACCATACTTACCACACCGACAATACCCACCGACTTTCTTAGCAATAACTTCAATTGCTTTCGAGCAAGAACGATTTCATCAACAAGTGGACAAGCTTATATGTATAAGCAGATAAGACAATGCATAATAAGCTTGAATATAGCACTAAAATAAAAGGACACTTGTAATATGCCTGACAAATATTGTTGCGATATGACGAAAGGTATGACTACAAAGGAATGCCTCACCTATTCTACACCCGTGTCTGATTTGTTGAATCCTTTACCATAACGGTCTTTTACCTTACCATAATTTGGTTTAAAAAATACCGGAAAACTACCACACTCTTGCATATCCAAAGCGATCGGTACCCTCTATTGGTTAATCTCAAGACCTAGAAGTTGGTATCTTCCGCTACACTAATTAACCTAATATCGTCTGCCCTTATTGCTTACCTATTTTGATGGCGACAGGTGGGTCCCCTTACCTACGGATCTAATGACCCTCGGAGCAAAATAGAGACACGACTCCGTACACCCCGATCGATGAGAACGACCAACTGTTCAAAAATTATGGCGACTGCACGGCATCAGTCGACACCGCCTGCAAAAGGTGGTTGTACTTTGAACCCAACGTTTCCAACCCTACAAAGATCACTCAAACTCCAAATGTGAGGCTGGCAAAAAGGCTGTCTCGGTGCTGAGATGATTGCACCCACCCCTCTCCACATCTCTCTTCATTCCCCTCGTTGTCATCAGCCCACCTGGCCGCGACCCCGAAAAATCCCAAGGTGGCTAAACCCTTTTGATGTTTGATGAGGGAGATTCAGTCAGTGTTGACCGAGGCCAATTGGGAAAGCGCGCCCTCAGGGCACATCGTTGTGTCCTGTAGAGCTGATCAACCGCTTACCTGAATTACAAAGTAACTGGAAACAAGGTGAGTTTTCAATGCTTATAGAAAGCATACCGTAGTTAACGCTTTATAGTCCCCCCCCCAAATCTTTGCCCGCATAAACATTAGCTTCGATGTTGCGAACCCTATATATTTCCGCATTAATATAAGGCCTAGCCTCACATTCAATTGGCATACGCCAAGTACGCCGTCCAGCTATCCGTACACCACCGAATTCTGAAAACTGCCACCGAATTCTGAAAACTGCCACCGAATTCTGAAAACTGCTACCGAATTCTGAAAACTGCCACCGAATTCTGAAAACTGCTACCGAATTCTGAAAACTGCCACCGAATTCTGAAAACTGCTACCGAATTCTGAAAACTGCCACCGAATTCTGAAAACTGCTACCGAATTCTGAAAACTGCCACCGAATTCTGAAAACTGCTACCGAATTCTGAAAACTGCCACCGAATTCTGAAAACTGCTACCGAATTCTGAAAACTGCCACCGAATTCTGAAAACTGCTACCGAATTCTGAAAACTGCCACCGAATTCTGAAAACTGCTACCGAATTCTGAAAACTGCCACCGAATTCTGAAAACTGCTACCGAATTCTGAAAACTGCCACCGAATTCTGAAAACTGCTACCGAATTCTGAAAACTGCCACCGAATTCTGAAAACTGCTACCGAATTCTGAAAACTGCCACCGAATTCTGAAAACTGCTACCGAATTCTGAAAACTGCCACCGAATTCTGAAAACTGCTACCGAATTCTGAAAACTGCCACCGAATTCTGAAAACTGCTACCGAATTCTGAAAACTGCCACCGAATTCTGAAAACTGCTACCGAATTCTGAAAACTGCCACCGAATTCTGAAAACTGCCACCGTATTCTGAAAACTGCTACCGAATTCTGAGAATTGCCACCGAATATGAGATGCTGGAAGACGTTAACAACGAGCATATGATCTCAGTCATTAATTTTTTCCGCGTATAAACCTCCTACTTTGGTTTCTTCTTTTTCCTATGGCCTGGTCTGGTCAAAATTGTGCCTGGTCAAAATTGGCGAATTGAAACCTTTCTTGCTCTTCTCCCATCCCCCCTCCCCCCCATATTCACGAGAGGCCTCCCACAACTATGCGGATGCCAAGCAAGAGACGTGAAGTTGTAGAACCGAATTCCTAGGAAAGAAGGCATTTACCGCTGTGGTGATATGATGACACCACAAATTTTTCTCTGTTCAGTCTTCACCGACTCAGGTGAGCTTTTGACACCATAAATTAAGGGTCGAAGCTACAATGTTCAATGTTCAGAAACATCGGGGCGTTGTCATTGGTGTCGCCATCGGGAGTCGACTGAGGTGGTGGAGAAAGGGCAACGGTAGAGGTGAAGGATATGCCCGGGGTGGGGGGGGGGGGGAGGGGGGGGAGAGGGCATATAGCGATAAAAGGCGTTTCCACCTCCTATCCACCTTTCCCTTCTCTTCGCGCAATTATTTCTTTTCTAGTAGAAAAGCCAAAAAAAAAAGACTGAAATATACGCTGTCTCTAAACGCTCTTTCTAGTGCTATATATGAAGATAGTGCCGATATTAGGGTGTGTATCCAGTAAGGTGGCCATCAACCTATGAAATGATTAAATTCCAAGGTTTTGAGGACTTGTAAAAGTGTCGGAATCCCGGGTTTGGGGGCCACAAACTTGTGATGTTTGGTTGTTGCAAACTTGAGAAGTGTTGCCTTACTGACAACCGTTTATCTATGCTCCAGGAGGAGTGCTCTAGGATTGGTGAAAGCAATAATGAGCTGGATGTAAGCAAAGAAGAAATTTTTTCGAGACGAGCAGAAGCCGAGAGGTGGTCTCCCTGACACCATAGTAATAGTTTTTTTCTTCTTTTCACGGTGTGCACTCAGCTTTTTCTAATATTTGCCACAGGTGATGGTCGATCCCCTTTTCCCTTTATCCCCACCTGTTCGCAGGTGGACGATATTTGGGAGAGTTACAATGAAAAAGGGGTCCAACAGTCGGAAACTCAATGTTTACAAATCTAGTTTTGATTTAGTTCAGTTGTTTTTGCCGTTTTGCAGTTCTCTTGTTTAGGGATGAATAAAGACATGACTATTAATCCATACTCTTAAAGCAGCTTCTCGATTATCTAGCTAACCTCGATTAGCACAATCACAGTTGATCATTCACTCTTTTGCGAGATTAGACAATAGGTGATACCAGCCGGAAGTAATAAACTCTTTCAAATTTTTGATAGTAATAAATAATAATTTAATAGTAATAAAAGTGTTATGTTTGCAATAAAATGAAAGGAGCCATAAGCATTTAACACTACGATTTGCAAAGGTAAAACGAATGAAAGAGAAATAAGTAAGCGAACAGTCACAGTGATGATTAGCTGCATAATTAGCTAGAGAAGAAGCTTTAAAATGCTGCTAATTAAGTTTTGAAGAAAAATATTCCGCCTATCCGAACGGCAGCACAGCAATAGATATCCACTCTATTTTTTACACTCGATTATCGCACAGTCAATGGCAGAAACCAATAAGCACTGAGATGTACATCGAACAAACTTTACGCTTAATAAGCCAACAACGATACGGGGCCAATTGCTATCCTCGCGACTCAAACCCTCAGGCAACACATAGCGTGACCTTTCATGAACAAAAGGTCAATGTCATGATTTGTAAGAATATTGTCACCTAAACGATGTGATTTTATTGCTTCTTGAAAATTTCTTTGATTCGTCGACCAGGAGTATTGGCTATCAAAACCGCAAAAAAGAAACTTGTCGAGAATGAGTCATTCGTGAATAAAATTATTTTCCAATTTGATGTGTTTTTAATTTTTTGTTGTTTATAATCAGTCAGATTCATGGCAATAATAAAGAGAAGGAATCATTCTCAGAACGAAAGAAAGAAAGGAATGCATATTTGGGGCAAAATTATTTCAGTGCAATTATATGATTTTTTGATTGCATAAGGTTTCTTCCTTTTCCTTTCCCTATCCTCTCTTCAACTGCTTTCCTTCCCTTCTATGCTTCACATAAATAAATAAGCGTCAGGCACAGAATGGCTTATTGCAAGCTGGCATTGTAGCATCACTTGAGGCTTCACAATTGTAGATTGCCGTAGAATCAAAAGTATGACCATAAAAGCTACCATCGAGCAAGGAGCGGAAGAGGATGTGGGGGGGGGGGGGGGGTGGGGAGGCTGAAGAAGCAATAGATATCGAAGAAGCATCACTAAGCATTGCTCGAGACACCATGCTAACAGCAAGCTGAACCCTCTAACTGATAGAATACGTGGTGAAGCGTTCGCTCGAGCTAAAACAGTGCCCTTCAAAGAGGTGAAACTCACGTCTCAGACAGTTGGTAGATGCAGGAGGGGAAAAAAAACAACGAGATAAAATTGTTGCTAGCACTAAATATCGGTAGAAGCAAAGATTGTAAAAGAGACAGCTGCTATCAGACATGGTCCTTCAACCTCAACAGCTAACGAATAGCAGCAACTGTGCAACAAAACGACATATCTATGCAACCACTTCTAAACGTTCCAATATTGATTATTTTTATCTCTTTTGTGCATAAAAAGGCATTTTTGCAGAGAAATTATATAGGGATAATGCGGATCAAAGTGTTATAATGGCAATTATTTCAAATGAATTTAATCTCTTTTTTAAGTTATAAAATAACTGAATATTTTAGAATTATTTCCAGATCGTTAGATAATATTTTAAACGTTGCGTGGATTCATTTAATCGATATCATTATTATCAATTTATCATCGCACAACCTATATCGATCATGATCCCATTGAAAAAAAATTCAAACGTTTATATATTTTTTTGAAAACTATTTAAAGAAATATAAAAAATACTAATATTAAAGAACATAAAAAATATTGAAAATAAAAATATTACAAAAATATTAAAAATTATTTCGATCGGAGGGAAATTCCACTCAATATCTTTCAAGCAATATGAGAGTTCGATCACAAAAATTTGATGAAAGTCATTGAGAGAATATCTTCATCTGTGATCGACTAATACCTCAACATAGAACGATTTGCCTTCTAATCTTAGCTATCGCTTTTTAAACTTTAATCGAGATCACTTTTTTTTTGCTAACGTCCGACGATTGATGCAAATAAATCGATGATCAAATCTACACTAATTGTGATTATTTCCAGTATTTAATTCATAAAGTATTTAATTCCATTCCATTCCTTTCGGTAATTTCTCTCCATTTGATGTAAACGAATGCCTTTAATATTGACTTCAATATTTCCTTGAAACATATTCATTCGCCCATACGCTGTCTAGTATTTGTCTAGCCATAAATTG
This sequence comes from Toxascaris leonina, assembly GCA_022844705.1. Lineage (NCBI taxonomy): Eukaryota > Metazoa > Nematoda > Chromadorea > Rhabditida > Ascarididae > Toxascaris > Toxascaris leonina. Next base: position 46,004 of record JAARMF010000513.1, on the reverse strand, counting down.
TCCTGATCGATTGGTGCCGTTCAAAGTTTTTTCAGCCAATTTTTGTTTCCTTTTTTCTATTTTAACGGCTTCATCCCAACTTTCCCCATCCAAATATTAGCCAGGCCTTTTCACAGATGACGATAAAGATTCATAAGCACGCACACTTAAGTGCCATTTCGGCATGCAGTTACTTTATAACTGAACTATAAGACAGAAATTTGCAATATCCGATGGCCTGGACTTATATCAGAATCCTGGAATCCAGCCCTTATCCAGAGATGAAATCCAGGACTTTAATATAATTCGAGAGTTGGATGATATTTTAATAATGGAATCGCGAAGGCTTTATGAGGATTGTGACTCAAACTCGTGAAGGGATAATAGGGAATAAATCCTCTTCACTTATTCGGCTAGAGGAATATAGACATTTTTTGCCAATTATTCAAAAGTTTATAAACCTAGCGGATGCATTTGGAAATATCACCAACTTAATTGTGAATATTTTTATTATAATCTCCTAAATGATCCATATATGATCACTCTTTATTCGATAATTTATATTCCCATCCAACAATATGGAGAGCAAGAACGCCGCACATCGCCAACAAGATAGGGAAGATCGGTTGCTACGTCTATATGGCGTTGCTTGGATGCGGCGAGTTCAGGATCGTGAAAGATGGAAAAATTGTCACCTACATCGATGGAGACAACGATGAAATCGATGAAATCACACCTGTTCAATCTATTCAACGACGTATTTTGCCATCAGCAATTCATGTGATGAATTTTTCACACCTTCGTACTGCGTATTTCAAAATATTTATTTGCTTTTCACGAGTATATTGCTTATATTTGAAATTCAGTAGCCATATACGTAAGGGGGAGGGGGGGGGGGTTGGTCTAGCACGACTGGCCTAGGCCTACCACGACTGGCTTAGGCCTCTAGCAATCTGCCAGTCAAGTGCTTCACTTCTGAATCATCCATCACTCACCACTCTTTGGATGAATTCACTGCGAGTTGGCATGTTGAGTGGTATTATTCGCATTTTAAAGGATGCCCCAAGACATCAGTATTGGTCATGCCTCCGCCATTTACTTCTTTCTCCAAGTTCAGGTATTTTTTCGTGGTAAATTCACACCTGAAATCGACATTTCTCTCTTTTTTCACCTATTAAAACTCATTGGGAATTCAGCTGTATAGCAACCGGTGAAGAGAATGTTCTAAAGGTTTTAATTAAATGCAAAATTTCCCAAAAAAATTTCGTGAAATTTTCCATCTCATTTCTACTACTCAATATTAATTTCAAAAAAAAAAGAAAAATATTTTCCCTGCTTATTCAATATGAAAGAAAAGTGGCGGAACTTTCATATGATTGAGTGGTTTTTGCTTGAAATTTATAAAGCTTTTACTCGTTTCTAATCTTTGTCCGACGTCCGACTCCGACTCCGACTCCGACTCCCTGAAAAGTTGTAAATTTGTGACTAAGCTGTTCCTAATTAAATGGCACTGCAAGCAGGCTGCTTAAATATAAGCAAAATTAACAGCACATCTCTTCTGAGGTATTCTTTAATGTATGCACTTCTGACAACTGACTATTTATTACCACTTCTAGTACTCACTTCCTCCTTCTTCGATTATGCTTCCATCATCATTGAGCCTCTTGCTTGAGGGGAGGGGGGGGGGGGGG
>JAARMF010000513.1:30109-41345 GCA_022844705.1 Toxascaris leonina | reverse complement strand
CCCCCCCCCCCCCTCCCCTCCCCCCTATTTGCAGACTTACAGACTGCTTCATGAGGCCTTAATTTCAGGAAACAAAGATAAATTGCTGGTCAAACCATTTACATAAAAATACTGTATTCCCCCTTCACTGAAGCAACAGCTTCGATAAAACGCCTACGGCTATTGGTGAAATAAACTGAAACTCCTCCATTACTGTCCGATATATTCCAGGACGACCTACATGTGTTCAGGAAGACCTAGGACTATCTTAAATATAATAAACACAATGATTTCTTTGAAAGGTTTCTACATTGCATGCGATAATGCGTCTGGACCGGGACCTCATATGAGGATGGCCTGTCCTTCTGCGACATATAAAACCGAATAATCAGTGGTGTAAATGTTATAGGAGTAAGAGCTGTTATAGGAGCTGGAGTAAGAGCTGTTATAGGAGCTGGAGTAAGAGGAAGACTTTCTCCACTTCCTTCCGCCCTTTCAGTTGCATATCATGAGTCTTCATAACCGCAAGCATTCTGCAGAGGAATCAATGAGATGACCCATATGCTTCTCAGTTATCTCCACTGCGGTTGACTTTATTCACCAAGGACACCGTCCAGACAAGAGTCGATAGATGCGACTACGGATATCCTCGACGGTTTAAATTCCTCAGCATTCTACGCACATTTTTCCTCCTCAAGCTCCACCATCGACAATAAACTCAAAAAAATTACTGTTTTTTAAAGATGAACCACGGCGGCCCGAAGAGGTCGTAGTATTGCTGCTTTCGGAACCTGTAAATGCGATACAGTTCACGTCGAAAAATGAAAATATATATATATATATATTTATTTACTTATTTAATCGGCTATCTTCAAGTCTATGAGCAGGAATTTGATTCACGATGGTGGCGAAGGAGAGGGAGGAATGAGTAGAAGATGGGAGGAACAAGGGGGCAAAAGGTCTCATGAGAGGACTAGAACAACAAGTAAAACCTCAAAAAGTCATATATACACATACTGGCGCATAACATTTCATCGCAAAAAATGGCCCCACTTTCAGTTAATCGACACACGGAGATCCGAAAGAAGTTATAACGGCTTGAAAACGTTGATAGTTCACTAGCTTAGTGATCTTAACAACTTAACATTAAGTACTGCTATCAGTTCAGTGGAAACGTTAAAGCTGTAAACTATTTGTAGGACAGTTCATAAACTATGACAAATATATTCTTCCAGGTGAAAACTCTTCTTATCCTTTGAAAGAGTTTTCAAATAATAAAATAATTCACAGCTTTTCGCTCGAGTCGAATAAGACTAATAATTTTCATTCCCGTGCAGCTAATATTAGAAGGTCAAAGGGCAGCTGATATTAGAAGGTCAAAGGGCAGCTGATATTACAAGGGCCATGTACATTGTGCGGCCGCAACCAAGCTGGTGGACCTTAACTTCCAATATTTTCATTTAGTACGATAATAGATTTGGATTTAGATTTACCGTTTTTCAAATTCCTCACCGTCCACCAACCCACCAACCTACTTTGTAAGGCCGAAAACATTAAGTTCGAGTTAACTGACACAAACTTAACAAAGACTTTCAACTCATCAAAAACTTCGAGAAACTGAGGTAACACATCAAGAAAAGCTCTGATCATCCAACCTAAGGCTAGGCTAGCACGAAATGAGTTCTCGCTGCATGAGGATGCTCATCCTCCAGGATAGATGCTACCCACCTAAGAAGCCCTGACTAACTCCACCGGTAAGGTCATTCTCAGCACCACTATCCAATCACATTTCCTCTTTTAATCCACTACAATCTAAGGCAACGCCCTGCCACTCACAAGTGCACCAAAACAATACTGCTCCATGAACCCTAAGCTCGAATGGCAACATCCCACAGTCGCTCAAGCTCAAGAGATAGCGCGTGAAGCTCAGGAACTCCAAGCAGGTACATAGATCACCTATCGTTCGGAGGCCCAAAGTTTCAAGCGTTTCAATCCCGAACTAGGCCCTCAGGTCACACTACTAAAAAATGCGACTCACATTTCAATCTAAAATTGAAAATGTGCAACGCTGATCACTGAGTTCACCCGCATCAAAAAGGTCAGATACTTGCTGAAATCGTATCGACAATCGATCAAATTGTATGGCACGGACTCTCCAACTCATCCCCCCCCCCCTCCCCTACATTTATGAACACCACCATCCACAAAGCGATCCTTCTTATAGCCCCCTGAATACCGCTTAGATAAATAAGCACACTGCCTTTCAGCACTTTCTTACAAAGTTATAAAAGTCAACGTCATCCCCTATTTGCCTCACTCACAACAACTGCTGACAGATGCACAAAAATAACAACATATAAGATTTGAATTATGGGGGTCAGTGGCTCAATGGCAGAGCCTTCGCTTGTTAAGCGAAGAGACCCGGGTTCGATTCCGCGCTGGTTTCCAACGGATCGTCAGAAGGTTGACCACCAGACGTTTCACAAATCTGGTCAAAACAGCCATGTGTGGTTGTCAGCTGCATCGATACGGGAATCGATGAAACTATAGCTGTTTTTGTATCTTTGAATCTTTGTAAGAGTCAACTTATTCTGAATCAAAAACAGCAGTCAATATTCTCCTTATAAGAAATCAAGTAAAGATAGTACCGATGTGATTTCAAGGTTACATCCCTTGACCAATCCTAGCAATCACTAATCCTGAACCGTAAAGTCGGGAAGATACATATCAGGCATGCTACATCAGAGATGTTCTCCCTTTCGTTCGGGTCTGTATCATCGATGAATCACTTGGCAAAAGCAAAAACAAAACCAATCTCCGAGCCTCATTTGAAAAATTTCCCTTAGAGAAATCTTTTGAAATCTTTTGAAATTTTTCGGAAAAAAAAGTTGAAATTTGGAACAAAAATAAAATCTGAAAAATTCCCCAACCGGCGACCAACAACCATACTACCTGATTGGAATCACTCAAGGCTATTACCTGACTGGCGTCATTTAAGGTAATCCGATGATACACAAGATAAAATCAAATTGTAGTTGCTCATTCCCGTCTAATGACTGCAGAAATAAATATAAAAGGACTAGAAAAGAGATTGCAACAATTTGCACTGCACATTCACCTCACAAACTGTACAAACTAAACTTTTTTGCTTCCATTAAACAAAATGACGTCATTCAACACACCACATTTTGCACTCATTTCTGCTCATAATCGAAGCCATTCGACGATTGCTCTTAACTTTGACCCCGAATGATCCTCAAAAAATTTGCAAAAAAAGTTTTTTGGCGTCAATTAGAGCAATTAAGGACGATCGAAATATTAAAAATTATGCATTTGACCAACACTCATCGAATGCGACTGGAAGAAAAGGAAAAACGAACAATAATCAGCAATATTGATGGCCACTGCAAGTATATCACTCATATCGACCAAAAAAAAGATACAATACAACATACAAAGGCAGCTGTAATATCATCGAGCCCCATATCGATGCAGCTGACATGACCACATTTCTGGAACGCCTGGTGGTCAGCCTTCTGGCGACCCACTGAGAAATCAACCGGAAATCGAACCCGGGTCTCTTCGCTTAACAGGCGAAAGCTCTACCGCTGAGCCACCGACCCCCGATCCCATTCGACGGGCAATAAAAGAAAAAATCGCGACCACTCTAGTGATAAGCATTTCATTCATTACTTATAAAAACAATTTTCCTTACTTCATAACGCTTGGCAATTCATCACAACTGTCGACAATCTTTTTATTTACGAGTTATAACACAACTCAGCAAAGCCCAATTTCGCCTTAGGCTATATCAAAGCCCAATTTCGCCTTAGGCTATATCAAAGCCCAATTTCGCCTTAGGCTATATCAAAGCCCAATTTCGCCTCAGGCTATATATTTCACGAGTCTGCTGGTCATAACATCCATTGACCTCTATTGAGCTTCCAAGTAGCGCATCGGTTTTAAAACCTAAATCATACAAACTGCTATCGAAATATCTGACCAAAATTATCACCACTAAACTGCCATCGGTCATTAGGTCAACTTGTGTTATGCTCCTTGGGTCACTTCAAAGCCATATATAATGACCTTTGACTCCCCTACGGCAACCTTCTGCTCCCTTATAAAATCACTCTAACAGAAGTTCAAAGTTCAAATCCATAAGAATAGACATACCATTGCATAACACTCTGAGTTCAGAGGTCGGTATCGCTTCAATACGTGCAGCGATAATCGAAACGCTTGGAATATTAGCTCTCCACTCGTTCACTGTCACCACTTCATTCAACATTTTGCAAAGTCTTTTCTCACTGATCATTCGCCCACCTTTACTCCTCAAACTCAATATCTCATCGGCGTGATACGCTATGAAATATTCAATGCGATCGTTCAACTGCGCCACCTCAACGGCTGCCTAAAAATATTCTCCGATAACTAAAAGGCTGTCAGGATGGACATCAAAAATGGCAAAAACAACTGATACCAAAAATATGCTATTTAATTTGTCTATGTCCTCTAATACCAACTCCCTCGCCGTAATCTCACTCTCAAAATAATCGCCCGAATGGTGTGAAATTCTATTCGTCCGTATCTCAAGTCGAACGCATCTCGAAACCCGCCATCGGTTAAGAATCGGTAATTTTGACTAAAAATCCGGCTAAAACCGAATTTCAATCAAAATTAAATGCCGTCCAAAAACCTTGACTAAGTATCGATTGATGCAATTCGATTGAAACGCACTTTCGACTAGAACCGAAAAAAAAAGAAGAAAACCAAACTTCAGTAGACAAAACTTGATAGAAATTTCAATCTAAAGCAAAAATCCGCCAAAAAAAAACTTAAAATCTTTCAGAAGATTTTTGCCAAAAAATAACCGATAGCCCTGCTTATTCCCTAAAAAATACTCCAATAACTCAACAAAAACTGATACCACTCACCTGACTGAAAGCAATAAAGTTGTATCCATCAACTAAAAGACAATATGACATATCGCAGCCAAGTAACGAATTCATAGATCCATAGTCCAACAAGAACCAGAGAAATAATGTGCTGTCTAGTTCACCACTACCTATACGCCATTCTAACATATTATTTCATTGCTGAGGAAACTACAACATGTTTCAGTGAAGAGACTCCCATCCAAGCCCCGTCGAATCTCCGGAGCGATCTAAGTTTCAGATTCCCTGCGCTAGATCCCGCATCCCTTACTTTCCCAATGGGGTAGGTAAGGGATGCTGCATGTCAAAAACATCCAGTAAAGGCAGCTAATAACGATAACAAAGTACTAAAAATCAATCCCGCTTGAACGATAACACATCCAGAAACTGCGGTCCGAATAGGAAGACGGATAGACACAAGCCTATTACCAGATGATACCGAAAGTCTAGCCTAGTACCGAAAGCCCTTCTACGATCGCATGAGGAATAAATGACTCCTGAATTAACTCCTCAAAAAATCCATCTATCTCACTCCGCACCTTTTCTTGTATCTAACAATATCAATTTCAATGATTTTGCAGTATCATCGGCTGCACAATCAACACAAAACAACTATGCGAAGCATATTGCTTGCAGTACTTTTTTGTCTCAGAAGGCGACACAATTTCTTTTCTTTTACTTCTCATAATAGAGAAATACCTCACCAATATATCTAATAATTATTTTCATTGCCCCATTCCGCATTAAATTCATTAGAAATAACGGCTCAAACGTGAAAGTTTCCATAGTTTATGCAGCCGATACAAACATACAAAGGCAGTTGTAATTTCATCGATTCCCTTATCGATGCAGCTCACAACCATACCCACATATGGCTCTTATGACCGGATTTTTGGAACGCCTGTTGGTCAGCCTACTGGCGATCCGTTGGGAAATCAGCCGGGAATCGAACCCGAGTCTCTTCGCTTAATAGGTGAAAGCTGACCACCAGGTCTTCCAGAAATCTGGTCAAAGCAGCCATGTGTGGTTGTCAGCTGCATCGATACGGCGACCGACGAAACCATAGCTGTCTTTGTATCTTTGTATACAGCCGATATGGCGATACAGCACAAGATATAAAGGAAGCTGTAATATCACCGATTCCCTTATCGATCCAGCTGAGCTGATCAATAAATACCAAGTGATTTTCATAGCAAACAACTCTACCAAATATGCATCTAAGAGACTGTTCAAAGATTATAGACTACTATTTTCACACAACGTTACTATATTTAATCGAATCCATCGCTATAAAATCTCAACCCCTAAAAGAAGAAAAAAAAGAAAAATAGCAATAATGAAGACAATACCTTGATTCGTACACTGATGGCATCAACCGCAGGTGATACTGCTACCAGCTCCACCGGCACAATCCATCTAACGTTCATGGAATGTAAGTCAAGTGGATAATGCTGTGATATTTTCAGTTGATTCAATGTGCTCACAACGAAATCACTTCTCAATGGACCCACAACGCCGTTCTTGAAAATTCTTTGCATTGCGAGTGGCCGTTTTGCTGAAACTTTTTATAAATAATAACCAAGTAATCAAAGGTGTGGTTAATAACATCGCCGATGTCACTGCCAAGATGCTACTGGTAAGAAAAGATACCGACAGAAATGTTGAATAAAGCCGCTAGATTCGAACCTTCCACCTTCAATCTTCCGAGCAATGACGTTATCCATTCTGCTATGCCTTATGTCCCGGCTTCTCTCTTTCAACTCCTCCATATCCTCATTTTTTCTCTTACTAATCTTAGCTATAAAAATAGATCCAACAATTAAAAACCCCCCGAGAAAAGTAGTCTGTGGAGATGGTTTACCCCACTACTACCTGTATTACTTCTGCAGCCTCTTTCAGTAGTAAATGAAAAACACCAATTCTAGACCCGATTATCTAATACCTAAAAGCCAATCCAAGCTTAAAATCATCTTCTGCTAATCATTCATCAAGCCATGCCTTTCTTCCTCCATGACATCGTCCAGGACTTACTGCTGACAAAATGTTTCACAACAGTCCTAGCATGACCTCAGGTCAATCCTCACATTCCAAAAGTCGGGCCATTGCAATCAGATCCTCCACATCTAAATCGATCACCATCCTATAGACGTTATCGACGGTTGGCATATTGTCACACCAGCCACGAGCCGCCGATATTCTCTTCGCCAACGAATTGCAAGTCTCACGCAATCCCTCTGCATCGGCACGATGTAACATCGATAATATCTCATCAGCACCAGCTTCAATAATATAATTTGCCCGCTTATCTCGTTGTTCATTTGCCAGTAAAGCTCGGATATGACGCTGCAAAATGCATCATATTCAAGGCTCTTAGGAAGATATGAACTGATATCATTTGCAATAAACTGATATCGTACACAACCTGCAGCCCTCTCTGGAGTTTTCCAAACAAACACCCCCCCCCCCCTTGCAACTCAATAATTCCCAAACTCTTTATCCCCCATCCCAGTCCTAAAATTGCTCCCACAAAGCCATCACCAGGTATCTGCCAAAGCCCTCATAAACGACCTCAATCTGCTCAACTCCCACCTAGAACTTTTAGCCTTAAACCCCCCCCCCCCCCCCTAAAGAATGCATAATTCACTATTCCTATCAACAGCAAGTTTACAATATTGTATCCCCAGCCCATTTCATCAAATATTATCGTCACAACGTTCCAAATTAGACTTACAGAAATTCGTTATGAAAAAGTGACTCTGCAAATCAAGACGAATCCTCGCCGGCTACAACAGCTCAATAAAAAAGCAACTAACAACAGACAGGCAGACAGACAACAGACAAACAAATAGAAACACACTGAAGGAATGTCGGACACAGCCGACAAGCAATTCGACTACAAAACACTAAGACCACACTAGTTGGCGAAACACATTGGACAAGCTAGCTGTACCTGGTAATGCCAGGTAAAGGTCAAAGGTCAAGAAGTCGACAGGTAGAGAGGTCAAAGGTCGATCGCAACATAACACTCACCTCGACGTATAGAGAATGCTTCTCACGTAAAGGTAACGGCACAAATGGTTTCGCATTGTAGCGAAGTGTCGATGGTGGCCAATCGGCGGTGACGTTTACCTTGCGCAATATAGATTGCTTGAATGATCTGCTCAACTTGCCCAAGTTCACATTGTCATAAACCTGACGCATTGCTGCCTTCACTTCTGAAAATTACACACCTATCAAATAAATATGTCATTTGACCGGACAAAATTCATGACATATGTCACTTGACCGGACAAAATTCATGACCTTTAACCTTAGTTCGGTCAGTCGCCAGTCACCACCTCTGTCCCTTCTTTCTCGCTTCAAGGAGGGAACGAGACGAGAAGAAATGTTCAACCAGTGATATTACGTTGTTTGCGGGGATTCGCAAAAAGTTCGCTTCAGAGAAGAAAACAAATCAAGAACAAACGTCACAAACGCATAGAAGCACTTAACATAGCACAGACACACACCGAGACACACAAAAACGGATCGACACACCGACATCCAGGCACACCGACACACGGATATACATCGACATCCAGACACACGCCGACACAAAGACACACACCGACACGCAGACATACGCCGACACACGGGCACACCGGCACGCAGACAAACACTGACACACAGACATGCACCGACACACAGACACGCACCGACACAGATATGCAACGACATCCAGACACACACCGACACACAGGCACACACCGACACACAGGCACACACCGACACGCAGATACACACCGACACACAGGCACTGAAACTAACCACTTGCTTCATAGACATAACTGAGAGGAATATGTATCGCCGACGACGAAGCAATTGTATCACAGGTCGGCTTCTGCTTTCCGGGCTCATGATCGGCAATATCTTCAGAACACTTCGGTATCTCAGTGACTTCGCTATCGTCAGCCATGGTTGTCACCTCATTTAATGACGAGGAATATCCTGAAAGACCAACTTATACACAACATTTCCATACCTGCAGTCTTTCCCAAAACCCCCCCCCCCAACGAGTGGGTGGCTTGGGGTCGAACATGTGTAAGTCACATCATCACCTGCAATACCGGTGCACCTGTTCAAACTTGGTGTGGTCCTTGTGGCATTGTTTACAAAACAAATCTCTAGATAACCAATGGGGAGAGTCCAAAAAGGTTCAGTTTTTAGTTCGAATTCACATAAATCTGCTTGCCGATAGCCATATCAAACAACCCTACCTACCACTGCAATGATGGTTGGGGCTCGAACCTGGTCTATCCGTTCATTTTATTGCCTGGGGGCACAAAACAAGACCAAACTTGAAAACGACAACTCCTCTACCTCTTTACGGGACACCACTCTCTTGATCTCTCTTGCTTTAAAACCATAAACACCCTCAAAGTGTCCCCCCTCCTTAAAAAAACCTTAACCACTAAGCACTGCAAAGGCAACCATCAACCATATATCCTCTTCAAATAAGGTTTTCAAATTAAGTTTTTAATCACTGTGCCAAAATTTTGAGGATCGGCCACGACAGCAAGAAGTTGACGATCCTCTCGACAGCGTCACCCCTTCGAAACTCTTTCCCCTCCTTTGCAAGCGTAGGATATCCCTTACCATCACAGATGTGATGAACCATCGGAACTCCCATACCACCCTCAAATTTCTCTTCTCATGACATCTTTGTCTCCTTTCCCTTTGCCACTACTTCCTGGTTTTTACCATAAAAATAACGACTATCTACCTTCACATTCCTCGAAATCGCTATATAATTCATTTAATTAATTTCTAGCATATACAATTAACTAAAAATTCCCCCTTCACCTATGCTCATGGCTATCCAACTCCATCGAGAAAGGATCCCCCTACGAGATCATCGATGATTTCCTTCAAAATCCCTATTATTTTGGTTAATATTTAATATGGCTTTCCATCCTTTCCCTTTTTTCAAATTATTTACTTCCCATCGAGAATCTTTATATGTCTTGCCGATCCTCACCATCAGACATCACTTGGAGCAATTGGGCCAATAAAACTAAACGTCAGCATATTTGGCTTTCAGTATCATCGGCTTCTTTTCAGATATACTTTGAGCAGAGAGCAGAGTACTACTCTATCAGCCATATACATACCTTCTGAGGGTTGACACTCATTTGTCGTCGACGTTTCTGTCTCTTTACCTTGTTCCATGGCGATCGGGTCCGTATATCAAATATAACTACTAGTCTCCTTTACTCTCTTCCTCTGAAACGCTCAACAAAATACAATCGAGAACCAGACTACACATTGTCCATCCGAATGCTCCATATCCACTGAAAAAGGTCACTCTAAAGTGACCTTAGGTGACCTAAAGTGAAAAAGGTCAGCCATTGAAGTCTCCAACTTTCGTCACTCTGTCCTCAGCTCCTCCTGCGTTGGAGCTATCAGACGGACATACGAGCCGACACCATCATAGACCTTTGCAAGTATAGATTAGCAACTTTAGAGGGTAGCATTCCAGGACCTGTGGATCCGCATAAGACGGCATCCGGTGCTGGGGGGGGGGGGGGGAGGTGAGGGGGAGTAGGAAGGATGGACGGGTCATTTCCAACCTAACCAGGAAGAAAATACTTGAAATTTTATCACTGAATAGGCTCCTCTGCGGTGGCCACTGGAATAACCGCAACACCATAAAACAACCGAATCGCCATTGTCTTTAGAAATCATCAAAAAATGAATAAATAAATAAAAATAAATAAATAAATAAACAAAATCATCTAAGTGGACATCGAAACCCTCTGCACTCCCTTCCTATACCCTTCACCCTGTCTCATGGTACTACCCCTTGTCATAATCCCCCGAGATGGTTATCGACGGGATTCTACTGAAAAAAGAATATTTTTCCAAAGTTTCCAAAAAACAAAATAGTTTTTTATTCTCATATAGGAAAGGGATAAGGACATGAGTTCATCAGAGGGAGGATAGGCTTACTGAAGCTGACATCTTTCACCTAAAAATCAAAGACGGGAACTTTCCATGGCCAGGGGTTTTATTCCAGCAATTACGGTCACCGAAGAGTTCAAACAATTTGGCGTCAAGCATGACGCCGTTGAAGAGTGACGAAATGAACAGAAAAGAATTACGAATAAACAAAAACTGGGAAAGCGCGCCAGGTGGGATGGCCCAAAATGTGCCCCCACATTCCGTTTAATTTGACACGACTCGTATTTTGACTCCTCAAATGCAGCACATATCACCGACTGCTCCGAATTAACTAGGTTTCAAATTCCCGACGGGAAATCATTGTTCTTCTCTCTCCCCCC
>JAARMF010000512.1:73434-84545 GCA_022844705.1 Toxascaris leonina | reverse complement strand
TGGCCAGGCGAGCAGGCCTTTTCATTGCTTTGCTTTAGCCGGTTGGCCCTTTAAGACCTGCCAGAGCACAAAGCTCCGCTGGCATAGCCTTCTTGATCCGTTGCCACCCTTGCACTACGTTGAAGTAGCAAAGTCGGAATATATACCCATTTGTGCGAAAGACAATACAGTACTGACAGAAGAAAATTACGGGAATGGATGGACAATTTAAGAAAAACAGANNNAAATCGTGGCATGGAAAAGTTGTGTAGTGAGGAAGTTTCCACACATCCGTTGATGGAGGGGTTCAAAAGATTGATGAGACATGCCTCCCTAATTTTGCAAGGAAGCGTGCCATTCCCTCGAGCGAGAAATTTAATGATTACATTCACGCCCTGAGCGTTATAGCAGTCGACTGCATGTTTTGCCATAGGGCAATTGCTGTGTGATTTTGCTGTAGGTGTTGTCATGCTAATGACGTGCTCACGAATCCGTTCGTGTAGGAACCGACCCGTCTCACCCATGTAAGTGGCACCACACGCGGCACACTTAATCGAATAGATGACGGCAATCACCCAGTTTGTTACTCACACATTTTGATGGGTTGTAGCAAAGGCGGTCGTAAAGTCAATTGCGAACAAGGAGTTTGCGGAGGGTAGGAGGAGGCTTACAATAAGGTGGAGGGATAGGTTGACTGTTGAGGATATTTATTAGTTCGTCTGTGAAGGCGTCACTAATGTAAGGAATGATGAGAGGTGCATAAGCATCCCTCGCGTGGTTTAATCGCTTAGCACGATGGCGACTGAAACAATTTTTGAAATTTCTATTATCCGAGCCTTCAACGCAGCTGACTTTGTAGCCATTAGTATTAAGTACCGACACAGCATGATCAGTTGTTTGTTAAAGACGTTGGGAGGATTGGTTTAAGTTGACGGAACGCACTGTGTTCAAAAAGTGAGAGACAACATTGTGTTTGATGAGGGCAGAGTGGGCTGACTTCTCATTAACAGTTATATTTGAGGAATAGGGCTTGGTAAACCAATGAGATTAAATTGGCCATTGGCATATGGAATAGAGGTATTAAGGGAGGGGATGCTACCGTCCGTGGGAGTTTCCATAGTGAGGGATTTGTTGAAGTTCTTCCCGGGATTCGCAAATGACAAACATGTCATCGATGTAGCGAAGGAGCAAAGTTATATTAAGGTAGAGGGCTCGTCTCTCGAGAGAAGCCATGAAAACGATAGCCAAAATTGGGGCCAGTCGATTACCTACCGCACGGCTCCTCTTCTGTTTGTAAGATGGGGAAAGAGTTCGTCCAAGTATGTGGATAAAGAAGTAATAAATATGAAGTTTGCGATTTTACTTCTGCGTCTTACAAAGAATTTGTCCGTAAACCTAAAGTTTAAATCTCTGGTTGAGTTACTGTGGTTTGGTGCCAAAATTACCGACTATCTTTTCACCCCGATTTTACATCGCACAATTTTCTACCTATTCTTCTCTTCATCCTCACCTTTTCAACCTTTTTTCTAAGATGGCGATTCCATTCACCGCGCTACTGGAAGCCGTAGTGGAATAGACGAAAGTAAAGGAATTGTCGTTTCAATACGGCGGCTTGGTATTGTCCTTTATCTCCGTATCGTTTTCTTGTACATTCTGGTTTACTGATCTGAGCTGCACAACCTCTTTGCACGCAGCCTTTACCAATGCAGGCCCTTTGCTGTGCCTTGCCATTAGTTTACAGCTGACGTGTTTCATTGACCGTTTGCGCTTCATTTTTATGTTTTCAGACTGGCAATGAGTGAGTAAATTCACTTATGTGAAACAGACAAGACGTTGTTTTATAAAGTGACAAACACTTTATAAAACAACATTTTGTCTGTTTTATAAAGTGTTTGTGACCTCCCAAAACTCTATAAAAAGATCAACGAGTTCAACGAAACCACTTACCCGAGTAAGCCCCTTCATATCATCTAATTCACGGGAGCCCTTCGTGACTTCAGAGATTTTACTTCAACTACTGAGGTGTTAGAATTTAAGTTAACAAATTAATTAAAGGTCTGAACGTTCAAAGTAGATCAGCGTTTGAAGATGGGTGCACTATGGTGAGGAATGTGAAAATGCTAACACGGCATTTTCCTCGTTGGCATGAGTCTGCAAATTCCCAAGGGGTCATAGAGACATGAAATTCTGATCGTCCTGTGACAAGAACTCCGCATGAAAGTTTATGTGCACCGTATATGAGAGCGCGAATCAAGCAGCCACTAACCATCGAAACGAATCCCAAGCAACTACATCGCAAACTGTAGCCGACTCATTTCTACACCTGCAAAACTAGAGAAAACAAAAATTATCCGAGATTGCAAAAGCAACTATTTACGAAGAACAATCGATTCGTCTGCTTTTCGATGCGCGGGAAACTTTTGATTCAAATGATTTTTTTGGAGGGAGAGGGGGGGGGGGAATGAGCTGTTGTTAACTGTTTTAAACAGTAAGCACCAAACTCAGTTTGGAGCAGATAAACGAGAGTGAGGCAATGGGCATTAGCATCAACAAAACGGAGCGACAGAATGTATGCTTCCAGAGCAAAGTTTCTAGCATTTTGATTAACACGCAGTCCGAGTACTCGGAGCATTGCATAGCAACGGCGAAGATTTAGCTTCCACATGCGAACGTAAGAGCGATCCATATGAATATTAATTCACGCGAAGAGTATTAATATCTCTGGTGCATAAATTTCTCAATAAGTCTCATCCTCTAAAAGCAGCTTCCATCCCAAACGTCACACACACGTATATGCGAAATGAAATCGGACTCAAAGTAATACACAAGATCAAAGACGAAAGACTAATGGGAAGAGCATGAAAGTTTCGGATAGTAAACATTTGAAAGGGCCGAAATGGAATTCAGTGCTCACATAAAAGGTGGAGGTTTTCATTAGAAACGTGAGGGTGTTTGACAAGGAAAAATATATATTGGATATGAAACAGTTTAAAAGCATGAAGCAGACTCGAAGCATAAAAACAGCCAGTCATAGAAAACTGAGAAAGGGATGGGTATATTTCAGCATTTCCTTTCGGATTTCATAGACTCATCCGTTTTTGAAGCTGGAATGAGCAAGAAATCCTATCTTTTTAAAAAACATGTCTTCTGAAATGCAGCTGCAAATTTCTGACAAACAGACCAACACCTAAGCTCGACGTTGGTGGTATCAAAATCAGCTTCCGCAAATGCCACTTCGCATTTTCTATATAAAGTTGTGTACCTCGAGGTCATCTCCTTGTTGGAACTACTGTTATTAGAGGTAGGGTTGACGTCGACAGTAGGCTCCATAAGCTTAACATAGCGTTTTGAAAGAGATCGCGGTGAGATTTGAAATCGTTTGTCCAGAATGGGAGAAAATAGGAGTTCATTTTCCGTTTTCCATAGTTAGGGTAATCAGCTTCTGTAACTTCAATTCCGCTGCTCCTTTTCTCACTTCACAGTTTGGCGAGGTGCACTTCAGGCACGTCTTTTACCGGTCTCTTGAACAGTTATTCCCTTATTTCAGCTCCAGTCACAGTTCTGGCGCGCTTTTAAGTTGTTAATGTATTTTCTTCTGACCAATTCAAACAAGGTTTCACCCGTCGCACTTCACTGGATTTAAGACCTCATCAATGTAACAACACTGCGAAAATAGAAATTTCGTACCTCCTGTACTGGAGGGATTAGAAGAAAACATAAGAGGTGCTTTATACAAAACCTCCATCGAAATCACCACACTAATGTACGAGATGTTTTTGTGCCGTGATTTAACAAATGCGCTACAGGTTGCTTCAGTGTGGGGATAAAGTACACGAGTGCAGTACTAGACATTTTCTGGAAGTGAAGTGTGCAACCACTCTTGCGCAACTTCTATACTATGTTGTACGAATTGCCCTTGAAATATACTCATAATATAACATACTGTATCATAAAACACATTTCACGCATATTTCAGTAAGTTGCAGCAAAAAGGAATTTGACTGTAGATTATCATGAGCAAAACAAGACATGAGCAATGAAATATGAAAACAGCACTAAAGGAGGAGGCAATGAACGAATAAAAGTTCGATGTCCCGCATTGTTTACGGCGTCAACCTACCTCAAAA
The DNA here is from genome assembly GCA_022844705.1 of Toxascaris leonina. Classification (NCBI taxonomy): domain Eukaryota; kingdom Metazoa; phylum Nematoda; class Chromadorea; order Rhabditida; family Ascarididae; genus Toxascaris; species Toxascaris leonina. The sequence goes on along the minus strand of JAARMF010000512.1, from coordinate 80,439 downwards.
GAAATGCTGGACGAGCAAAAGCTGAACTACTCGGAACACGCGTAGTGACATCCATAAATATGCATGAAAACAACATGCGAAAGCACCTGCAAGAGGAAAGAGGGAAGATACCGCATTATACTACAGCAAAGTGCACGCGTCGTCACATTGTATGAAATCAAGGGAAAGGATTTCGTCATGCAAACTTCTTTATAGCTGTGAATTAAAGGAACTCTCCCGCTTGGGCAGACCAGACCCTTCGACATATGCTAAGGAATAGCCTAAAGCTACTGGAACAGAATAAATGTACCCAGATAAGGTGGCAGGATGAATGCTCTTCTAAACTCGTTCAACAAACGGAATAATTTCCGTTAAAGGACAACACATCCGCAGCAACAAAGGGTCCAGTCGAATCAAGCCACGTGCAAGACTTTTCAACGTGCTCTTTTTATGCTCTCTTGAAAGGTTTCATTTGCAAAGCGTGTTAATGCGCCTCCACATCTCTGTATCCATGCGTTCGTGTGCGCGTACATGCATTCAGGGCCACCAAGAGCGCACTCGATAAGTTGATGAACAGCGTGACAGATGGTGGTGTGCCATCCACTCGCGTGCGATGAGATAGCCACCGAATTTCGTAACGGGGAGAAGTACATGATCGCAGACTGTTGCAGTAAGGATGGGAAAATTCATGGACCTTTCGCACAGGGAGGATTTGGTGGGCACCCGTTGCATAGCACTTTGTGAGCACTTATTCCCTTCTTTCATCTCGGTGTAAGCGATATCTCGAACTTCTCCCGTGCGGACAAGAGCCGTAATTGTCTTAACTATACGTGAACAAAATTTTGATCCATTTTACACAGACACTGAGACTGCTCCGCTCTCGATGACGCAATAATTTGGTACTTTCTCGTGTGAACAACTGTGTTGTGATTGCTTTATATGTCTGCGAGCAGTAACTCAATTTTCTCATGTACATCACTGCACCGTGGCCATTCTTACCCCAGTTAAATGAGAATGTGCTATTTTTGTGCAGTTGCATTTCTGTTCTGCTAACAAGCATCCACCTTTACCGCGCATGTTTCTGTGGAAGAATGCTGTCGTTGTTTTTCTGCAGTTTGTAGCCAAAATTTCCAACCTTTTTCGTTCTAGTGATTTCTGCCATCCATCCTTGCATTCCTTGCATGTGTTTATTGCCATATCGTTGCGGTGTAAAATATGTAAATATTACTCACCGTTTATTAATGCTATAAACCATCCAACAAACCTAACATCCACACCAAACGTACTGCTCACTTACAAAACCATAAAAAAGTTGATATACCGAGGTATAGCTGATTCATGAAAACACTTATAGCGCACTTCTTTGCACAAGATAAGTTCAAGTTATCGCTTACGCGGAGGCAAAACAAAGATTAAACAGTGATAACTTCTTACACAAGGCCACCGAAACCGTGTTCACTGTCCCCTCCTATCTCTCAGGGCCACCGACTTCTTCGCATTCGTGGGCAAAGAACCATAGATCTTCCTGCTTTTGGCCGCGCCACAGATTTCCTCCTTGCATAGCTCCGGACCACAGGGCCACGTAGTCATGCCATGAACTCCCTTGTCCACACTGTCATAACATTTAGCTGATGCAGAGCGCATGAAAATGATATTTTGCGGTGCTGTCATTTTGAACATTACGCGATTTACAAGAAATATGTTGTACCAATATCTTCAATGATGCAGTGTGTTTCGCAGAACGCAACTAAAGTTTGTTCTCCCAGAACGCAGTTTACCCCCCACAGTTTCCTATCCAACCATCTTTTCGTTTTCATTGATGATCAAAAGATTCTGTTATGAATAAGTCGAACATAACAGAATATGCATGTGTTTGATAGATACCACAAATTCGCATGGTAGCTGCAAGTACAGGGCGTAGGTTGATAAAAACGGGGAGTTTTTGTCACACCCACTCTCCCTTTTCTTTTCCAGAGCTGCGGAACAGTTCCGAAACCGTTTGCATGCAGTTACACAGGTTGTATGAATCTGTAGTTTATAAATGTTATAACGTTTGAATCACTGGAGTTCATTTCGAAGTAGAGCGATCAACATGATGAACCAGCACATAGGTTAGTATAAGGATCTTTTATGATGCAGTGGTACCTAACAGATTCCATAGTTTTAGCTTCGATTTAGCCGAACATGAATTGGTACACAGGCAGACGAGCATGCCGAATTAAAATTATCAGACAGAGGAACAAATGCTTAATTAAGCGCAGACAAGACGATAGCAAAATAAGCTTACCAAATGCGAGCGCAAAATTCTTTAATTGAACATTATTACTGTCAGGAAACGGTAAACAGAACTCCTATCGCGTTTTGAACGTCCACCTAAAGAGTCGTCGCCTTCGTATTCAATTCTGCCAAACACTTCTCACGGAACGCCCATTTTGACGTGAAACTCGTGCTTTTAGAGGTGGAAGATGCAGTGAAGCTACAGTCCAGGGATCGAGAAAGCAATCGAACTGCAGTCGCACCTATCAGCGATCGAAAGATTCTTTTCATTTTTCAGGAAGGTGAGGCCTCAGTGTACGGCGCGCACCCCAGAAAATGACCATGATTGCTTCCCAGTGGCCGAAACAGCCAAAACCTAACTCGTTCGTGGACTCACTCCTCAAGTACTCTGATGCAAGACAACGGTGTACTGTGTGATCCTCTTGTGCGCTTCAACGAGATTTTAATACTAGATCACTATTTAAAGCCACTCGTAAACTCAAGAACAAGTTTTCACTTACGCCATTTGGTTCCCATCAATGTTTCTAAAACTCGCCTCCAAAGCAAGATTATGGCTATTTGGTATAACTTTCTAACGTCCCTAACCTTGTCCATATCTCCCCTTCTCGGGAGCTTACAGGCATTTCTTCTTTGCCGAAGAAACCATTTGCCATTTCAGTGGATGGCTATCGCTCGATTAGTCTGACCTTCGTTCAGAAGGTTTTCGGCGCAGTCATCACGAAAGCATTATTATAGCGTTTCATTTGCAATGACTTTTTAAATCCTGCACGGTTCAATTTTGTCCATGATCGGCCTACAGTATTGTAGTTTGTTTATTCAGTTGAGTGTTTTAAAGCGTGCTAGTTCCAACCGAAATGGTTCACTTTGATTACGTGAAGGTCTCCGATTTGGTCTGTCATGAAATGCTGCTTTCGAAATTGAAAAGGTATGGCCGCTCATTTTTGTTTTTGCTAAAGTGAGTCAGATCATTCTTACGGAAACCAAATTTTCAGATGAAGATTAGAGTTAGTTGCCTTTCACTCAGTTCCTGGTTTTATCCCGCAGGGATATGTCTTCGGCTGTGTTCTGTTCCTCGTGTACATTGACGATATTTCCGACGACATTCTGAGCATTATCAAGCTCTTTGCTGATAACCTTAAATTTTGTCGCCCATTGTATGATCTAACCTACAACTCATATCTTCTGCAAAATGATCTTCATGTACCTATCACCCAAATGAAAAAAAAATATCTGCCATGAAAAATATCGTTTGCTTTATAATAACATGCGATATGAATGGTTTCTTAGACTGTGATGAAAACCCTTTGTTTTCAGCAACAGTGGGACACTGCAAACTCCACTGAAGTTCAGGGTTGATTATATCATCAACACCATGAACGTTATCTGTAGCAGGGAAATCCTTCGCAGTGGACGTATGTGCCGACGTATTTTCGTGTACGGTAGCTCTGTATCGTCTCCTTATTTGGTCTCCAGTATGAGATTGTAAGGGAATGTTCGTAATGCTAAATCTGTACTGCTGCTTGCAAAGATTACGGCTACTTGTACCAGACGCATTAAAGCACCAGATCTTTGAGCCGAAACGTCTCGGATAGCGTACGTTTGACTCTAACTGGATTCTTTGCCATAAAATTGTGCACATCCCTTCCGGATTTCCCTGTAAGAATTGTTTCAGTTTGCATCAGTTCCTGCTCGTCACAAAATATTGCAAGCCAAATGATGTTCTACATACGAATCTGGAATCTGCTCCTCGCTGATGCCCTTAATGCAGTCAATTTCTTCGGCTTTTAAGTTCTGCTTGAGTACTTTCGATCTTCCTGCTACTGCTGCTCTTAAGTACCGAATGTCTTTCGTCTTGGGTGCTGCTTTTGCAAACGTTTTCGTCTTCCTTACTGTTCCTCCTTTAAACTATCATTTGTTGCAATGCAAAAACGAAACGATTTTCTGAGAAGATTCGCGAAGCCGGTGTTGTAAGTGACCCACACAATTTTTGTTCCCATCTGAGGCTGTTCAATACTTTCCGTTGCGACGATGACGAATACAGGCCTAAGCCGCTGTTAATCGAAAATGTTTATTGCTTCTGAAGACCGGAAATGTGCTAGACTTCTTTCCTGACACTATTTAACTTCAATTTCTATTTCTAATTCACTTCAAAGACCGTCGAGGCGTAATCTTAGATTCCGTTCATCGCTTTTGTTGATTTCTTTCCTGAAGCAACAAAAGTCTGCCACAGTGACAGGGAGAGTCACATCCACAGAACTTAAGTTATGAAAGAAGTGGAAAGGCGATATCATAAGCAGGAAACTTAAATGCATGGAAATTCGACTGACTGCAGTCTTGATGCGTATTGTAACAAGTTGCAATTTGCAGGGCCTGCAACCCCACGAAGACAAAACATCTCGCCTACGGAACAGAATGGGCGGAATGTGCGAGAGTGAAGCGACGCCTGCTGTGCGACACGATCACGCAAGAGGTCAGCGCGGCGATTGTGCGCTCGAGATACGTGTGGCAAGGCACCGCGTAGGGTAGGGGATAGGGGGAAGGTAGATGAACACAAGAGGCGGTCCTCGCGGCCCTATACGAACGCTCTCATTGCCGACATTTCTGTGTGCTGTCGCCATGTGGTCGTCACCACTGCTGCTCTCCTTAACAAGCGTTTTTGGCCTCTTGGGACTAGCGCTCACAGCACTTGCATTAGCCACGGACTGTTGGACCGACTATCAGGTAGTAACATCCTCGTTCAATTTGTTTTAATTTCACATCCACAGTTTATTAATTCACTCTTTTACGTATCTGTGCTATTAACCAATGAGCAGCAATTGAGTTGGGCTTGGTCGTTGAAATTTTTATAATATTGAGTGAATTAATGTCTTCGCACTTTCACGTCCCTAGTGCGAATGCACACTTTCGATCGTCATAGCAATGTGTGCGAGAAATTTGAAGAACTTTGACAAACTCTTCTTTGCTGAACTGGTAACTGTATTTCCTCTTTTCTTATCTAATATCGCTAAGAAAAAAGCAAGCTTGTGCAGCGATTCTTGTGAAGGGTAGGGAGAGAGCAGCATAACGTTCTTTAGGAAATCCTACCAAAAGCTAGGAGAATGACTGGAACGCTAGCGCCGACCACATGGAAAATTTCCCCACTTTGCTTTCTAGTCTCATTTCAGAGAATGATTGCAAGTGCCCCAGTGCACTTGACTGAGATCGTTTTTTATTTACGTGGTTGCAGGCCTTATGTGACTGCCATAATTTCACATTTCTTATTTTCTATCACAGGAAGCAAACGCGATGGTGGTATGGCCTGTTCGTTTGGTCTTTTCTATCATCGTCTCTCCCACCTTTTCTGCCGGTTCCGTTCGCTATACTTCACTGCTTTTCCGCTGTTCTGACGTGATGTTTTGCGCTCCTCTTGTCATTCCTACATGATCAATTTCCACTTTCTCTCTTGCAGTCGAAGCATTTCTTTTGGAGACAGGGACAATGGATACTGCCATCCTTGGTATTCTTCACCCAAATGTATCCGAAAAGCCCATTGCCATCAGCGCATTTATACTTTTTATAGCACGGTTTTTTAGACTATTCGGCAGGCGCAAATCACTTAGCAATTAAGTGTAACACTGTGATGCCTTATGAGATAGAACCTGCCTCACTAATCATAGACTGCTTCAAGCTGGTCGTCGTCTTTATTCAGACATGATGATATTAGGCATCCTTTCTCTAAGAAGTGCCTTGGTGTTTTATTCGCAAGGTTGCAAACGATGATCTAGGGCGTGGTGACCTTAAATCATTAAATCAGGCGATGCAACGGTGAACAAAACTACGCAATGAGGCTCCTCAGGTAAGTTGCTACAAACCGGAACTGCAGACTAGAAAAAATACTTCACATTACTTGTACATCTGCTGTAATCAGCTAAACTACTCTTTTCTCTGGAATTTCAACACATCTCAGTCTTGTTGCTTGCAGCCTCCTTTTTTATCCACTTACACAAATGCGCCCACAAAACGCATTTTGGTGACGAGCATCTTTGTATGCCTCTATATCACTCTGTCCACTAGCCGCACCTGTGAGGCAATCAAGCTACTGCAATGAAAATCAATGGATATAATTTACACCATGGTCACTTTCCTCCCGACTGATCATCTATTTCAACCGACAACACTTCAACTTGCGTAAACCTTGTGTATAACAGATTAATTCTTAAACCTGTCAGCTTTAACCCAGAACAGTTTTGCTTTAGGGTTTTCAGATTACTGCGTAGTTTAACAAAACAACATCCACCGCTCTTTCATTTTTACGCGAGAGGTTGCTCTGTTGAGGGAGATTTCAAGAAACGGTAAGTATCGGAGATGTTGTTACAACATAGGGTGCTGCTGCTGCAATCGGAACGACTGGCTCTAAATTCATTTGAAAACGGCCACAGGATACCAACTGCACGTTTTCGTGAAAAAACAACAGCAACAAATTTGCCATCCGTTCCTGCGCTTAAAAATACATTTTGCGTTTTCTTGAAGGATTCGCCTTTTCACAAGTCCTCACTTAAAAATCTATTCTTTAAACGCATGCCTAGCCGAGTCGAAATCTCTATAAATGAATCTGATGTCATGCTTAACCGGCTATAAGGAAGGATGTCTCCAGTTAGGAGGAAATGAGGCTTAGAAAGCATTTGTGATGTGGGTTATCGGTACAGAATTTCAGTGCCTTGTCTTTCCTGGCATTCGATCTGAATATATATATATATATATATATATATA